>JAXCGZ010007884.1:80000-81899 GCA_037179515.1 Halocaridina rubra | reverse complement strand
AATTTTCATTCCCATTCCAAGTGGGAATTACAAACGACCTTGGAATATTATTATCTAAAAAGGGTTGTTATTTCTTGACTGTCTGATTCCTGTTACAGCTTTGTTCTCCTTTGTGGATTTATAGATTAATATGTATGGCCTTGACTCAGCCACTCTCCTTATATGGGGAAAATGGCTTATGTATATAGATAGAATTTACTAAGAACAGACCTTCATTACACATCGAGAGACAGTTCTCCAGGCTACACAAAGACTGAAATGGAAACCCTGCATAGAACTGAGAATTCGTTGTATTAGATACTGGGAACCCCCAATTTATCCCCTAACAACCACACTAAGAGAAGAAATAAGCTCAAATACTATGGAAGTACATACATACATACACACATGACTACATTCCCCCTTGTAAGGGGGGTGGCCCAATTCAAGAAACACGCATTCACCACGATGCACGCATACCTCAACTACTCCTCTCGCCTCCTACTATAGAAGTAAGAGTAACCTGTTCCGGTTTTACGTAACGGACTCCCTTTTCTACCAAGGGCTAGGACGGTTGCCTTCTTGCGAAGGACTCGTTTTGGCAAATGTAATCGTTACCCTGAGTGCATGCCCTTGCTAACCCGTGACGGGGCGCGAACCCTTGACCTGACACCTCAGAGTCGCGGACGCTACCGCTTGAGCCACGATGACTACTGAAGTAAGAGTAACATCAAACCAGTTAAATTTCCTCAAGTAGACAAGAAAATCAAAGCAACGAACTCATGAAAAGAGTCATAGACGAAAAACAAAACATGAAAAAGAATTTTTGGGCAATATCAACTAGAGTATTTATGGATAAAGTAAATTTCACCTACAAAGAACTAGAAATATATTAGGAAACAAGATATGAAAAGGAAAATAAAAAGCACTTTGATAAATGAAGTACAAGAAAAAGTCCAGTTTGAAAATTGACATCAAATGGAAAACAAAAATGAAGAATAACTTTATGATAATAGACCAGCATCCAAATTTTTTTACAAAGCAAAAACAAATAATCTACTATTGAAAGACAGAAATAGACTCAAGAACTTTAATGAAAAATATTTAAATTCATGCACTCAGGGTACGGATTACATCTGCCAAAACAAGTCCTTCGCAAGAAGGCAACCGTCTTAGCCCTTGGTAGAAAAGGGAGTCCGTGACGTAAAACCCGAACAACATCAAGAACACCTTAAACCATTTCATTTTGTGATGTACAGTTTATAATGCATTGAGAGCTGAATAACCCCTGCCCCAACAGCCATATATTCAGGACGAAGAATACCTAATAGGACAGTTATTATTTGAGAAGAGACAAAAGAGAAAAAAAATATTTTATATAAATTTTGAAGAATGGAATTAGAACGCACTTTATAGAGAGGCGCCGTTGCAAAGGCATTGCTACCCAACCTGAACTGTCCTGGGTGTTCATAAATTCTACAAACCCCAAATAAATTGTAAAGAACGAACCTCATACACAGTCTCCGAAGTTCGTGAAAAGTATGTAAGTGAGCTGTGCATGCGGAATTGAGACTTCTGCTATTTACTTCGTGTTTACGACATGGGTAAGCCCTGACATGTGTCTAATACTAGTGAATTTGTTTCATTAACTGGTAATATCGATTATTATGTGGAGTTTGTGTATTAAATGAAGTTTGTTTGTTTAACTACGTCTCTTCTGTAAAGCAACAGGTCTCCAATCAACATGACAGATTTCATGTCAGTGGCTGTACAGTATACACACACACACACACACACACACACACACAAACACACACACACACACACACACACACACACACACACATCAACAGGTTTTAAGGCTAAAGAGAGCTGATGGAAGCATCACTGAGACAGATGAAGAGATCTGCAAAGAATTGA
>JAXCGZ010007884.1:65000-70000 GCA_037179515.1 Halocaridina rubra | reverse complement strand
GGAATGAACGCATTCTAACTGAATGCCACTATGTTCATATTACAGATTCCCCAACCTCACTCGTGGCTTCATTTTAGCATTTAATTCAATTCCCAATCTCATACGAGCCATGAAATTACCAAATAAGCACATTATATATGTGAAAACATGAATCATTCTTTACCCCGACCGGGACTCGAACCTAGGACTTATGTTTACTAAGTCAAGGCGCTACCACTACACCACAGAAGGTTAAAAGGAATCCAACCTTATAGCTTATATCTGCTATACTTAGGAATGAACGCATTCTAACTGAATGCCACTATGTTTATATTACAGATTCCCCAACCTCACTCGTGGCTTCATTTTAGCATTTAATTCAATTCCCAATCTCATTCGGGCCATGAAATTACCAAATAAGCACATTACATATGTGAAAACATGAATCATTCTTTACCCCGACCGGGACTCGAACCTAGGACTTATGATTACTAAGTCAAGGCGCTACCACTACACCACAGAAGGTTAAAAGGAATCCAACCTTATAGCTTATATCTGCTATACTTAGGAATGAACGCATTCTAACTGAATGCCACTATGTTCCTATTACAGATTCCCCAACCTCACTCGTGGCTTCATTTTAGCATTTAATTCAATTCCCAATCTCATTCGGGCCATGAAATTACCAAATAAGCACATTACATATGTGAAAACATAAATCATTCTTTACCCCGACCGGGACTCGAACCTAGGACTTATGTTTACTAAGTCAAGGCGCTACCACTACACCACAGAAGGTTAAAAGGAATCCAACCTTATAGCTTATATCTGCTATACTTAGGAATGAACGCATTCTAACTGAATGCCACTATGTTCATATTACAGATTCCCCAACCTCACTCGTGGCTTCATTTTAGCATTTAATTCAATTCCCAATCTCATTCGGGACATGAAATTACCAAATAAGCACATTACGTATGTGAAAACATGAATCATTCTTTACCCTGACCGGGACTCGAACCTAGGACTTATGATTACTAAGACAAGGCGCCACCACTACACCACAGAAGGTTAAAAGGAATCCAACCTTATAGCTTATATCTGCTATACTTAGGAATGAACGCATTCTAACTGAATGCCACTATGTTCTTATTACAGATTCCCCAACCTCACTCGTGGCTTCATTTTAGCATTCAATTCAATTCCCAATCTCATTCGGGCCATGAAATTACCAAATAAGCGCATTACATATGTGAAAACATGAATCATTCTTTACCCCGACCGGGACTCGAACCTAGGACTTATGTTTACTAAGTCAAGGCGCTACCACTACACCACAGAAGGTTAAAAGGAATCCAACCTTATAGCTTATATCTGCTATACTTAGGAATGAACGCATTCTAACTGAATGCCACTATGTTCTTATTACAGATTCCCCAACCTCACTCGTGGCTTCATTTTAGCATTTAATTCAATTCCCAATCTCATTCGGGCCATGAAATTACCAAATAAGCACATTACATATGTGAAAACATGAATCATTCTTTACCCCGACCGGGACTCGAACCTAGGACTTATGATTACTAAGTCAAGGCGCTACCACTACACCACAGAAGGTTAAAAGGAATCCAACCTTATAGCTTATATCTGCTATACTTAGGAATGAACGCATTCTAACTGAATGCCACTATGTTCATATTACAGATTCCCCAACCTCACTCGTGGCTTCATTTTAGCATTTAATTCAATTCCCAATCTCATTAACCTTCTGTGGTGTAGTGGTAGCGCCTTGACTTAGTAATCATAAGTCCTAGGTTCACAGCTTTCAAAGGCAAACTGATCAAACTTAATGATTTAATGCGATTTCCCTTAACATACTAACTTTTTTTTAAAATAGATATTGCCTTCTTTGGTTTCTAAGGTAAGAACTAATTGTAAGGAACAGAAATACGGTGATGATGCTGATAATAACGATCCTGTATCGAGTACTACTATTAGTACTTTATTATTAACATTAAATTGTAAACATTTTATTACAGTATGATTATGATTATTATAATTTTATACGTATCTGTTAACTCAAGGCTCTGTTAATTTTTTGCTTAATTGCATGTCTACTTATAAGTGTACTCTTAGTTTTGTAAAAGAATAGCCATTGCATAAAAATGGAAATAAATGTTCGTTTGTTTGTTTGCTTTGTTTGTTTATTTTGGAGTGCCAGAAAAGAGACATATGATCACTAATATTCTGATATGAGGAAGTGATTACCTAATTGTGATTACCTAATTGTGTTTACGGGAAAGAGCCCAAAGCTCGTATCTTCCCGTCTCCTGATCGGTTCCATTTTTAGACTTAGTGATACTTATCATACCTGTCCTTAAAACTATGGATTGAGATAGCATTAACTACCTCCTCGCTTAGCCAATTCCAATTATCAACTACTCTTACACTGAAAAAGTATTTCCTTACATCCTGCAAAGAAGTTTTCTTACGAAGCTTCAAACTATGACCTCTAGTTCTAGAGCCAGCCATATCAAAATATCGATCCCTATCCACTCTATCATAACCATGAAGGAATTTAAAGACTGTCACCATATCCTCCCTCACTCCTCTAGCTTCGAGTGATGGTAAGTCTAATTCCCTCAGCCTCTCATCATAACTGAGATTGCGTATTTCTGGCACCAGTTTCGTGGCATGTCTTTGAACTTTTTCAAGCTTAGCTATGTGCTTTTTCAAGTGCGGATTCCAAAAGGGGGCTGCATATTCGAGTTTTGGCCTCACATAGGTTACATAAATATTTCTGAACATTTCCTTGTCCATGTGCCTGAAGGCTACCCTTACATTTGATAAGAATGCATATGCTGCCCTTACTATGCCATTTATATGTATTTCTGGAGACAAATCTGCCAGTATGTTTACTCCTAGATCTCTCTCATTTTCTGTCTCTTGAAGTTGTACTCCAGCCACCGAGTAGTCAAGCTTGGGCCTTCTTGCACTTGTACCCATTCTCATTACCTTACATTTTGAAGTATTGAATTTCATTAGCCACTTTTCTGACCACTCATGCAGATTATTTAGATCCTCCTGAAGTTCTCTACCATTGTTCTCGTTTTTTACTTTCTTCACAATCTTTGCATCATCTGCAAACATATTCATGAATGAATTTACAGACTCTGGTAGGTCATTTACATATACAAGGAACAAAAGTGACCCTAAAACTGAACCCTGTGGAACTCCACTACTAACTCTTCTCCATTCAGACACTGAGTGTCTTACTCTAACCCTCTGTTCCCTTCCTTCTAAGTAAGTTTTTATCCATTCCAAAACATTTTCACCTATTCTAGCCATTGATTGCAGCTTCCTAATAAGTCTCCCATGTGGAACAGTGTCAAACGCTTTCTGGAAGTCTAGGAATATGCAATCTGCCCAGCCCTCTCTTTCCTGTAAGATTTGGCTTACCTCATCATAAAATTCTAATAAGTTTGTTACTGTTGATCTACCTTCTCTGAAGCCATGTTGCCTCACAGACAAAAAGTTGAAGGATTCCAAGTGAAGAGAGATATGTTTCCTTAGTAGTTTCTCCATAACTTTGCAAACTATGCTGGTCAAGGAAACTGGTCTATAGTTCAGAGCCGTATCCCTCCTTCCCTTTTTGAAGATAGGTATCACATTTGCTTGTTTCCAGCATCTTGGAATCTCTCCCGACTCCAGTGACTCCTTAAATATGATACTTAGTGCCACTGATATTGTGTTTGCACATTTTTTAAGCACATGAGGGGATATGTCATCAGGACCTGTAGCTTTATGAACATCTAAATCCATCAGCGCTTTGCATACCTCTGTGGCTGTAAGGTTGATGTTCTCTAATACCGGCCCTTGAGCTTCTATCACTGCAATCTGAGGGGGTGGGGTATTTTCTACTGTAAATACTGACTGAAACTCCTTGTTCAATTCTTTGCAGATCTCTTCATCCGTCTCAGTGATGCTTCCATCCGCTCTCTTTAGCCTTAAAACCTGTTCTTTTACCTTCAGTTTTCCTCTGATAAAGCTGTGGAAAAGCTTGGGATTTTCTTTAGCCTTCCTGGTGATGTCCCTCTCATAGTCTCTCTCTGCCTCTCTCCTTTTACTTAGGTAGTCATTTCTTGCTCTTTTGTAGGTTTGCCAGGCATTTATGTTTTTTCTCCTCCTATACCTTTTCCAGCATTTGTCTCTCCACTCCTTAGCTCTTTTACACCCATTATCGAACCATTTCTATCTGGCATGAATTACACCTACTTTGGTGACAGGTATGCAGCAATCTACTATCTTCCCATATTTCTCACAAAAGATGTCATACATTTCTTGTACAGATTTGTTGTAAAATAAGGTTCTCCAGTCAAGAATTGCAAAAAGCTCATTCATTTTGATGTAATCTCCTTTCGGATAGTTCCTCCTCATGTCCTCAGTGCCTCTACTCTCAGGAAGAATATCTTCAATGATATACTCCATCAACAACACACAGTGGTCACTCTTTCCAATTGGTGGTTCATACTCAATTTTTTCAATATCCAACACATTATCTGTGAACACTAGATCAAGTAGTGATGGCTCATCCCCACCCCTGGCCCTTGTTGGTTCCATTACATGTTGGTGTAGGAAATTCCCTTGTACGCAATCTAGGAATCTTGCCCCGAATGAGTCCTCACCACTGTGTGGGTCAAGATTTATCCAATCTATCTCTTTATGATTAAAGTCTCCCATAATCAAAATCCTACATTTTTTCTCCCGTGCCATGTTAACAACTGAGTTTATGACTTCAATAGTACCTATATGACTTTCCTCATAAACTTCAAGCCTATTTTGGTTCCTTGGTGGGTTGTATACAACAGTTATTATAATGCTCTCTGACCCAGTATTTATGCGAGCAACAAGAAATTCCTTGAACTCACTTTCTATAGCCAAGTTTATTTCTTCGACTTGAATCCTTTCACTTATGAGCAGTGCTATCCCTCCACCAGTCCTCTCAGATCTTTCAACCCTTA
>JAXCGZ010007884.1:30000-60000 GCA_037179515.1 Halocaridina rubra | reverse complement strand
AGATGTTCGCAAAAAAAAATGGAAGCCAAAGAGACTGCCTTTGTCAATGGGAGAGCAAACTACAGAACTGTAAGGGTGAATGATTGCAAGAAAACAGATCAGCTTTCTTTCTAAGAAAGAAAGTTTTTGAGCTACAAATCGGAGTAGAGTAACAATTCCTAACTGTAATAAGAGAAGAGTGAGTTAATTCAAGGAGAGGCTTGGCATGAAAGGTGTGGACGATCCCTGGCTTGAATAGCCATGGAATAGGCACGGTCATATCAAGGATTAGAGAGAGAAAAAGTTTTGACAAAGGAGGAGATCAAAACCTCCATTTCCGAATTATGAGCTCAATAATTTTTAGGACTATCTGATCAGGGTTACTGGTCTGAAAGAAATAGTCATAGCATGTAAAATAAAGAAGAATGTTATGCAAATCATCACATCGTGTATTCTTGTAGTGCCAAAGACCGCACTAGGTAGGAGGGATTATCATTATTATTATCATTATCTATCCACGAAAACTTCTTCGCACATCAGGGGAATCAAAGTCAAGTCGCGAGTTCGATTTACCACATGCTCAAAAACTTTTTCGTGAATAAAAGAATTGCTAACATTACGGTTTCATTATTATTTTTTTTCATGAGTGTGACACCAGGACAGGCAAGAAACCTGCCTTCATCAATAAAGGCCTGGGCACGAGAAAACATCAAGACGAAGGAAAAGAAATTGGTTACGGACATGGCAGAGATGAGGTAATGACACACAAAGGAAAAGGACAGAGATATGGCAAGATTAGATCCTGAGATAACGATAGGTCCGCTTTTTGAAGGATGATAGGTCATAAGAATTAGGAAAGACAGAAGGAGGAAGAGATTTCCAGAGTCTGGAGGAAGATGTGAGGAAGCATTCGCTGCACTGACAATTCCGCAAGCTACAAATCTCCACACAGTACATGTGAAACGAGTTCGCTTGTGTGTTTGAACACACACACACACACACACACACACACACACACACACACACACACACACACACACACACACACATATATATATATATATATATATATATATATATATATATATATATATATATATATATATATATATATATATATATATATATATATATATATATAGTGAGTGTGTGTGTGTGTGCATACGCACACACCATGTAGTAGGTTAGCCCATTGCATCAGTCATCCGTTGCGATACTATGGCTGAAGGTCATTTGGATTTAAATAGTACAACATCAGGTTAATTAAAGGCCGACGGGAGATATGCTTGCATATACTGGCTTTCTCATGATGTGCAACTTATGTCTGTTGTAGTGGCTCAGTTGGTTACGGCAGCATGACCTTGTAACTTGTAGCTTGAGTTCGAGTCCCCTGATGTCCTATAAAATAGTTTCGTGGATAATAGTATTCTTAATATCACGGTTTCATTGTGGGAAAAAAATAATATATATATATATATATATATATATATATATATATATATATATATATATATATATATATATTATATCAGTGTGTGCGTGTGTGTATACATACATACATATATATATATATATATATATATATATATATATATATATATATATATATATATATAGATAGATAGATAGATAGATAAATAGTAAGATAGATAGATAAATAGTAAGATAGATAGATAGATAGATAGACAGACAGATAGATAGATAGACAGAGAGAGAGAGAGAGAGAGAAATTTGTTACTGGCATAGTAAGTGCCACTTGCAGAACTCTTTAATGTCTCTTACTAAAAGTATCTGGGCCGTAGAGAGAATTCAAACTAACTTTTTCAGGCTTAAACCCTCTTTTTTTCATCGTAATTCCGCTTTTTTATATATTTTTTTTTGGTTACACGTGTAAACAGTTTCTTTGCACAAACATTTTTTTATCTTTCATTTTCTTTATATTCAAACTATTTACATGCGTAAGATTTTGGAAATTCTATATTTTTACCAAATAGCATATTTTCCCCTCTAACAATTTCGTGGTTTAGTCTTTTTCTTTAGTGTGTTTGTGTGTGTGTGTGTGTGTGAGTCATATGTCTATTCGTATTTACCTAACTATGCTCACGGGAAAGAGCTCTATGGTCGTAACTCTCCACCTCATGGTCAATTTAATTTTTTACTCGGTATAACACTTATCACATCTATCCTTAAAATTATGAATGCATTTGGCATTTACTGTGTATATATGTGTGCACTCAACAAGAATTTAAACATTAAGGATCATTATTTGTACTTCATCGTCTGTAAGTGTTGCTGTACATTTGTGTCAGCAGGGTACAACACTAAATGCTCAAAAATTAGTTCAGTCTACAAACACAGATATATATATATATATATATATATATATATATATATATATATATATATATATATATATATATATATATAGAGAGAGAGAGAGAGAGAGAGAGAGAGAGAGAGAGAGACAGAGAGAGAGAGAGAGAGAGAGAGAGAGAGTACATCTCTTCAATGCCAAAGTACTTAGAGAACCTCATTATATCAATATGGAAAACGGTTGCTATAGAGTTCGAACTATAACAAAACAGACCGCCTTTAATTCTTTCCTCATAAATGTCAAAGTGACTTAGGGAAACTGAAGATACATGGGTTATAAGGTTGGAACTATTATCTTCGGGAATTCAAGATAGTTCGAATTATTTAAAGATTTAGGCAGAAAAAAACACTAGAAAAGATATAAATAATTTTTTTTTCCCACATTAGGATAGGTTAGGTTAGCTGATAAACCAACTACAAAAGCGGATACAATAAGTCCTTTAAAAAAAACACACACACACAAGAGAAAGTGAGAGATAGAGTGAGAGACATATATATATATATATATATATATATATATATATATATATATATATATATATATATATATATATATATATATAATATATATATTACCACATAAGCACATTACATATGTGAAAACATGAATCATTCTTTACCCCGACCGGGACTCGAACCTAGGACTTATGATTACTAAGTCAAGGCGCTACCACTACACCACAGAAGGTTAAAAGGAATCCAACCTTATAGCTTATATCTGCTATACTTAGGAATGAACGCATTCTAACTGAATGCCACTATGTTCATAATACAGATTCCCCAACCTCACTCGTGGCCTCATTTTAGCATTTAATTCAGTTCCCAATCTCATTCGGGCCATGAAATTACCAAATAAGCACATTACATATGTGAAAACATGAATCATTCTTTACCCCGACCGGGACTCGAACCTAGGACTTATGATTACTAAGTCAAGGCGCTACCACTACACCACAGAAGGTTAAAAGGAATCCAACCTTATAGCTTATATCTGCTATACTTAGGAATGAACGCATGCTAACTGAATGCCACTATGTTCATAATACAGATTCCCCAACCTCACTCGTGGCTTCATTTTAGCATTTAATTCATTTCCCAATCTCATTCGGGCCATGAAATTACCAAATAAGCACATTACATATGTGAAAACATGAATCATTCTTTACCCCGACCGGGACTCGAACCTAGGACTTATGATTACTAAGTCAAGGCGCTACCACTACACCACAGAAGGTTAAAAGGAATCCAACCTTATAGCTTATATCTGCTATACTTAGGAATGAACGCATTCTAACTGAATGCCACTATGTTCCTATTACAGATTCCCCAACCTCACTCGTGGCTTCATTTTAGCATTTAATTCAATTCCCAATCTCATTCGGGCCATGAAATTACCAAATAAGCACATTACATATGGGAAAACATGAATCATTCTTTACCCCGACCGGGACTCGAACCTAGGACTTATGATTACTAAGTCAAGGCGCTACCACTACACCACAGAAGGTTAAAAGGAATCCAACCTTATAGCTTATATCTGCTATACTTAGGAATGAACGCATTCTAACTGAATGCCACTATGTTCATATTACAGATTCCCCAACCTCACTCGTGGCTTCATTTTAGCATTTAATTCAATTCCCAATCTCATTCGGGCCATGAAATTACCAAATAAGCACATTACATATGGGAAAACATGAATCATTCTTTACCCCGACCGGGACTCGAACCTAGGACTTATGATTACTAAGTCAAGGCGCTACCACTACACCACAGAAGGTTAAAAGGAATCCAACCTTATAGCTTATATCTGCTATACTTAGGAATGAACGCATTCTAACTGAATGCCACTATGTTCATATTACAGATTCCCCAACCTCACTCGTGGCTTCATTTTATTTGTTCTATGAAAAGAATATTATCGGAAACCTTTCCTAGAAAACTATATAACATTTTTTTTTACTATTTTATTCATTGGAAAGAAAATTGTTCGAAACATTGCTAGAAAATTATAAACGGATTTTTTTTTTTTTACCATTTTGTTCTATGAAAAGAATATTGCTGAAAACTATTAGAAAACGATATACCGTTCTTTGTTTGTTTACATTCTATGAAAATAATATTGTTTGAATCATTAGGTGAAAACTAAATACCTTTTCTTTTTGTTCTCTATACCATTTTTACTTTTTTGTTCTATGAAAAGAATATTGTTTGACACATCATTAGAAAACTATATGGTATTTTTTTTTTACTGTTTCGTTCTAAGAATATTGTTTGAAACATTATTGTAAAACTTATACCTTTTTTTTTTTACAATTTTGTTCTATGAAAAAAAATATTGTTTGAAATATAATTAAAAGCCTATGTGCCGATTTTTTGTTTTGTTTTTTACAATTTTGTTCTATGAAAAGAATATTGTTTGAAACATAACTAAAACCTAGGTACAGTTTTTTTTTTTTACAATTTTGTTCTATGAAAAGAATATTGTTTGAAACAATTAGAAACCTATGTACCTATTATTTTTTACAATTTTGTTCTATGAAAAAAATATCGTTTGAAACATAACTAGAAACCTATGTACTGGTTTTTTTTCTTTTTTTTACAATTTTGTTCTATGAAAAGAATATTGTTTGAAACATAATTAGAAACCTATGTACCGATTTTTTTTTTATTTTGTTCTATGAAAAGAATATTGTTTGAAACATAATTAGAAACCTATGTACCGATTTTTTTTACAATTTTGCTCTATGAAAAGAATATTGTTTGAAACATAATTAGAAACCTATGTACCGTTTTTTTTTACAATTTTGTTTTATGAAAAGAATATTGTTTGAAACATAATTAGAAACCTAAGAACCTATTTTTTTTTTTACAATTTGTTCTATGTAAAGAGTATTGACTGAAACTATTAGAAAACTATATACCGTTGTTTGCTTTTTTTATGCTATGAAAAGAATATTGTTTGAAACATTATTAGAAAACTATATGCCTTTTTTTTTTTTTTACATTTTTGTGCTATGAAAAGAATACTGTTTGAGACATCATTAGAAAAGTATTTACTTTTTTTTTAGCTATGTTTTATATATAAAAAAAAGAATATTCCCTGAAACATTATTATAAAAATATGTACCGATTTTTTTATTTATTTTTTTTTTGACAAAGAATATTCCCTGAAACATTATTATAAAATTATGCACCGATTTTTTATTTTATTTTATTTATTTTTATTTTTATTTATTTATTATTTTTTTTTTTTTGCCATTTTGTTCTATGAAAAGACTATTGTTAAAAACCTATATATTTTGGGGGGCGTTATATAACACAAAAATTTCGATTACTCCGCTCAAATATTAAAATTTATTTTTTATTGTTTATTTTTTGTTTTATTTTATTTTTTATTTTATTTTTATTTTTATCTTTTTTTATCTTTTATTTTTTATTTCATTTTATTTATTTTTTTTTTTATTTATTTATTTATTTATTTTTTTTTTATTTATTTTTATTTATTTATTTTTTTTTTTTATTTTTTTTTTTTTTTTTTACCATTTTGTATGAAAAGAATATTGTTAAAAACCTATATATTTTTGGGGGCGTTATATAACAAAATTTTGATTACCCCACTCAAATACTATCTAGAAATAGGAGTTGAGAGTTGAAAAAAGAAAGATATCGTAATGATTTCGAAGAGAAGACAAATTTCGTGAGAAGGCAGAGGACGCATGAAGGGTAGAATCGTCTTCAAAGTTGTAAAGAAGAGAGGAAGATTGGGACTAGAGATCACGGATGAAGAAAAGGAACAGAGTAGGTTAGAGAACATTGCCCTGGGTGTGTACCACCACCACCACTAGGCGCCCACCAAACGCCATCTTATGTAGGGTTTTGTTCTTTCACCAACTCTGTTCCTTCTCTCCACTAGTGATCTCCAATCCCCATCTACTTCGCTTCTAAACGCCTTTGCCGACGTTTCAGCCCTCCAAGTTTCCTCTGCCCTCTCACGACCTTTCTCTGCTGTTGGAGATCAGTCTTGTATCACTCTTTCTTCAGTTCTTGACTTTCCTTAAACTGCTACTTTTCCCACTTAAAGAGTTTCTTAACGCCCAAACCCGGTGAGGGTAGCTATCCGTACTCCATATGTAATTATGATTATTATTATCCTTATTATTATTATTCTTATTCTGAGCTGGAGGCTGAGGAGAGTTCATCACCACATTTTGATATTAATCTTTTTTATACTTCTCCAACTCTCTAAGATAACGTGTGTTCTTTGGCTAACAGATGTCAATATTTTTGCAGATTTATGTGTAATTATTTCTCCCTATGGCAGTGGGTATTGGTTGTCATCACTTCTAAAAGTACTTCTCATTCCTTGCGCAGTTGTTATGGAAAGACGCCGGTACTGGGTAATTGCTTAAGAAGACTTAAGCCCTCAACGCAGCCACGAATCAGACCATCATCTCCCTCCGCAAATACCCAAGGGCGTGGAGTGAGAGAGTAACTGCTGCCACAATTACTCTACTCAGAACCACTCTCAGTTGTACCCTTGACCTTTCCAGTCTTAGACTGCTTCTCTTTCTTGGCCAACCATATTTTGAGGAACTTAACGTGTTCCCGGATGTAACTGGCTGCTGCATCTACATCCTGACTGAATCCCGTTACATGTACAGTCACTGTTTTGGTATTTTTCTTTGAAACTACCTTCGTTTGCACGTTGAAAGTGCAAGAAATTTCGGCTAGTTTCTGACCTCCTTTGCCGATGAGAAGGCCAGCGTATCTGGTATCGACTTCCACTGCCACAGACTTTTTGGGATTCGTGATTACAGCCACCTTGATCTTCCTTATTTGTTCTGCTGCTTTCTGAGCGTTTTCCTTCTGACCAAAGACTCGCACGACGGTGTTGCGGTCTTTCGTATCTGCTTTCCAGCCCTTTGGTAAGATGAGGGCAACATCACATTCCTTTTCTATGTTTATCTTTTCTTTATTTTCATTTCCAGCCAGAATACGCACTCCCTCTGTGGGCAAAGTCACTGGCAAGTATTTAAGGTCTTCCATTACCTCTACGAATTTCCTTATGTCGCCAATGAGTCCTTTTACCATTGCTTTCTGGTCATCCTTGAGGAAGTGGGCAAACTGAACTGCGTATTTCTCATGGATGACCGATTGCATTGCCTTAGCGATTCCATACAGTGAGGCAGACACACTAATCCATACATTGACTTCCTTATTCTTTGATACAGGGACTAAGTACTGTCTGATACTTTCTTGAACGCTCGTGATATTCTCAGGAAGTCCATAGATCGTTACTTTGTTTAATCCAACTTCATCTCTGGGAAAAGGCCTCAATAAAACATTGTGCTTCTCTTCCAATTCACCAAAATTGCACTCTTCTGCAGTTTCTACTCGAATTCCTTCCAGAGTCTTATGGGTGAATTTTTGGAGTACTTTCTCGAACTCAGCAACATCTGTTTTTGTTCCAGTGAATTTGATATTCCCACTGTCATTCTTAAGGTTCAGCTCAACATTGTAAGTGGAAGTAAAGTAACTCCTCTTGACTCTCATTACAGCCAACAGTCCTTTAGGTATGGACATAACTTGAGTTTCTTTAACATTCTTTTCTTCTTCACACGTTTCCAAATCTTGGCTCACGAGGTCTTCCCTCGTCTCTTCATCTTCCTTTGTCTTTTCATTCATTTCCGTTTCTAATTCAGTCTTGACTCTCATTACAGGCATAACATGAGTTTCTTTACCATTCTTTTCATTTTCCAACTCGGATTCTTTATCGTTCTCTTTCTTATCTACACACGTTTCCAAATCTTGGTTCACGAGGTCTTCCCTCGTCTTTTCATTTTCAGTACTCTTAAGGTCTTCTCTGGTCACTTTATTACTTAATGTGCTTTGTTCTGTTAGGGTGCAAACGAAATCTACAGCATTTACCAACTTCTCGAAACTTGCGCAGGCAGAGGCCCAGATAGCACATGGCAAAAGCATAGTCATGAAGAGTGTCCTCAACCAGCCCAGTTCTCTAGCCGGTTCCAATTCTGGAAGTTTTTCCAGTGTAATGTAAGATCCAGCCACGGGTATAGCCTTTAGAATCTCATCGTATGAGGCTGCAGCACCTCTCAATCTAGAAGCTTCTCTGAGGAGTGTTTCATGTTTACCTCGCATGGTCAAGTATTCTCCCAGAATGGGAACTTTTCCGAGGAATGAAGGTCCATCCTCTGGAGCTTCGATGAGTGTCAAGGGCTCTGCTGGAAGCCAAGTCTTCACTACTGGAATATTCCTTCCTAACCGGAGAAAAATGTTGTCTTCAACTTTCTCCAATGCTTTTTGGGTTGCTGTCATCCAGCGTTGAATGGCGACAAAATGGTCGCAAAAAATTTCAGTTTTCTGTTTGATGAGATTACCGCTGAAAAAAATTCCGATGAATACACAGACGATAACCTGGAGTGAATGCATTGTAAATATCTAAGACAGTATATGGGTGACCGAAGTGGAAAGGCATCTCCGGATATCCAAGTTCCAGAACATCCGGGCATTTTTGTGCTCTGTTCCGGCATGAAATTATGACAAATTTTTGCTACGTGTATAAGAATTTTTTTTTTTTTTAAATATACCGATAACATTATCATTACTATCATCATCACAATCATCATCATCATTATGATCGTTGTCATCATTATTATCATCATTATAATTGTTATTACGATTATTATCATCACGTGTAAGTATCATGTTTATGGAATCTTTGGATGCCAGAGACAGACAGAAAAAGATTATTATTACTGGAGTCCCAGAGGAAGACGACGCATTAGGAGACAGTGATCAAGCAAAGGTGAAAAATATTCTTGAAGCAGTAGGCTATGATGAACAGTGTGATACCTCCGAGTGGGAAATAAGAAGACTTGGCCGAGAAAATGATAGAAAAAAGAGGCCAATACTTTTAGTTGTAGATGACCAGAAGAGGAGAAAATCCATTTTGGATAATGCAAAAATGCTGAAGGATAAACAGGCTCCCTTTTCATCTATATATATGAAAAAAGATGTACATCCTGCTGTAAGAAGAGAGCTTGCTCGACTACGAAAGAGGGAGAAAGAAGAAAAGGAGAGACCAGAAAATCAAGGTGTTAATATCCATTACGACAATCAGCGTCGTATATTATTACGTGATGGTGAAATTATTGACAGGTATACTCCTTCGTATTTTTAAGATGTGCACAAAATAGCGTATTTACCAGTGAGCTCAATATGTGTTGTTGGAATATTGCAGGTGTCAAGGACAAATTGAACAATTCTGATATTTTATCATTTATTCTCGGGTTTCATATCGTGTGGCTTTTGGAAATAAAAACTATTGCTCGTATTAGTGTACCAGGATTTTACACTTATCACAACCCCTCTAAGTACTGTGGTAATAGGGGAGGCGTTGCAATGCTTGTAAAATGCTCGCTTTCAAAATATATCAAAAATGTAAATGTAACTGTTGAAGGTCAAATTTTGCTAGAATTGTCATGTTTTCCAGGCTTTGTATTTGGTGGAGTATATATACCGCCGAATGACTCTCCTTATTTTCAGCCAGCTTGTTTTGGTAACCTAAGCGCAGTTGTGAATGAACACAATAATGTTGTACTAATGGGTGATTTGAATTCGCGTGTAGGTATACCTATTCTTTATGATGAAAGTTTCAAATCATACAAATATGAAGGGGTAATAGATACAAGTGTGAATGAAAATGGGAGACAATTGCTGAACCTTTGCCGTGGCAGCACAATTGTGATAGGTAATCACCTAGTATATAAGGGTAAAAGGTTAGAAGGAGGTTTATCCTTTAAAAGAGGATCAAATTGGATATCTGAGATTGATGTATGTGTCTTAAAAGAAAATACACTGAAATATGTAAAATCTGTTGAAATGAACCAGAATATTGTAGGATCTGACCACGCCCCACTAATGGTTCAACTTGATCTTAATGATATTCAGGAAACAGTGCCATCCTTGCTGATGGAGAGGGCTTTAAATTTAGATAGTTCTTGCTATAATGTTCAATATATTGAAAACAGTTACACAACCCGGGGTCCTTCCCATAAGAATGTAGACTTGGATAGATTCAAATTAGTCATGAATGAAACTCAGCCCCCAGAATTATTTGAAATTCATAATGAGAACATTTTTAATATTTTAGAGACAGGTAATAAGATTATCAATAATGTAGCAAGAGACTGCAGAGTTTTTCAATCTGGGGAGTTAGAGTTTAATGGATGGGATCAAGACCACCCTCGATGGAGGAGAATATTTGAAAAAAATGATCCAAAAATTATATGGAAATCTATTAATTGGAATGGCAATGTGGTGGAACCCAATGATGTGCAACCTGAAGATGTCAATTTCAAATTGCATTTCGAAAATTTGTTTAATCCTCCGACAGTTAACCCTAATCAAATCATTGATGTGTCAGACTCACCTAATATTCCCATATTGGATGATCCCTTTACTGCTCAAGAGTTAGACATGGCAGTGCAAAGTATAAAAAAAGATAAGAGTTATATTGGAATGTGTCCTGGTTTATTTACGATGCTACCACAGACATGGTTATCCTTTTTCCTTACAATTTTTAATTTCCTTTTCTTAAATGTCCTTTATCCATTTGCTTGGTGCCACAATAAACTGATCACTCTACTTAAATCTGGGGATAGAAGAGATTGCGGAAACTATCGGGGCATAAGTATAATGAACACCTTGGCAAAAATCTATGATATGCTTTTGATGAGACGGTTAAGTTTTATGGTTTAATATAGATAAGTGTCAGGCCGGAGCTCAGAAGGGTAGAGGGTGTATAGAGCAGATTTTGGCTTTAAGGTTACTGATGGATTATGCTGCTTGCAAGAAGCAAAATTTGTATATAGTTTTTGTGGATTTTAGTAAGGCGTACGACGGGGTACCAAAATATGAATTAATTGAGTGTCTCAAGTCGGTGGGATGTGGAAGGGTTATGTTGTCAGCTATCCAAAATATTTATTCATGTACAAAAAGTGTGTTAAAATCTGCTATAATAACAACATCTATAGGTATACGCCAAGGAGCTCCTACGAGCTGCATTTTGTTTGTCATTTATATGGATAAAATGGTGAGAATGATTAAAGAAAGAGTGAGATTTGATGGTTTTTGGGGAAATTTACATACTCTTTTAATGATGGATGACACGGTGATTGTAAGTACATCTCGTGAAAAGTGTATATCAAAACTTGAGGCTCTATTAGATTATTGTAATGCTTATGGTATGGTAATTAATGAAAAGAAGACAAAATATTTTGTTGTTAATGGAAAAGACAGAGATAAAGAATCAATAGTGATAAACAACATAAAAATAGATTATTGTAATAAGTATCTGTACTTAGGTGCATGGTTTACTGATGATGCAAAAATGCACTCAGTACTTAAACAGCATGAAATCGATGGTACAGCAACAGTCAATAAGTTTAGTATATTCTGCGTAAATAACATGAGTATGCCCTATGCATATAAGGTTAAAGTTTTTAAAGCTGCTTTGAGTTCTTCACTTTTGTATGGCTCTGAGAGTTGGTTCACAAATAATTTAGCCTGCATGGAAAAACTTTATAACAGGGCAGTAAAGTGTTTATTGGGAGTGAGAAACAACACTCCAATATCCTTATGTTTAATAGAAGGTGGTTTGGAAACTTTAGTACATGAAGTTAATGAAAGAAGAAGAGGATTTTTAACCAAAAAAAATGCAACAGGTTAACAATGAAGAACCTTTCTATGTGGTATTTGACATCTGCAGACGGGAAAATACACCTGGTTATCAATTCTTAAATTCATATATTATAAATAATGTGGAAGCTTCTGATCTAAGTGGAATAAGAACTGTAATACTGAATAAACCCCAAAGGTGCCACAAAATATCTTACATATAGACAAATTTTAAATAGTCAGTTGACAGTACATAAAGTGCATAGTAGCAAAGATTTTGTACCAGACTATTTGCGAGTTGCATTCACAAGGTTAAGAGTAATGTCTCATGAGTTGCGTGTAGAGACTGGAAGGTGGAGCAGAACACCAAGAGAAATGAGAGTATGTGCTTGTGATCAAATGGCAATTCAGAGTGAAGAACATGTGCTAATTGAGTGTCCTTTCTCCCAACCAGTGAGACAAAAATATAATATGTTAAACTATCTGCGTGTCCAATCACTTTTGAATGAAGCGCTTCATATTAACGAGTTGTGTCAGTATATTTATGAAGTACTAAAGTTGTACAGATAAGGAAGAGATTCAACCTTGTAATGAGGAAAGCATTGATTTTTTGTATGTATAGGTTAATTTGTAATATTTGGATGTAGTCTATTCTTCTAACTGTATTTCAGAATTAGGCATTAAGATAAATATGATTATTTACTTTTCTTGGTAAGTTTGTGAGAATATTTGTATTGTTCTTTAGGCTAAGATTTTTTGATGGACAAAATATTGTTTCTATTACTTATGCTATTTTGTGCAAAAAGAAAAAAATGTAATTTTTTTGTAATACTTTTGTAATATTTTGTCAATAAACTATATATATATATATATATATATATATATATATATATATATATATATATATATATATATATATATATATATATATATATATATATATATATATATATATATATATATATATATATATATATATATATATATATATATATATATATATATATATATATATATATATATATATATATATATATATATATTGAAGAGCTTCCACTAATCTTCAGTTCTTGACCTCTCTCTCCTCATACCCTTGGAGGGAAATATAAAACTTTCCAACTGGATTTTAAATTGTTGATATTCATATAATTCCATTATTGAGTTGCTAACTTTTTTTTTCTTCTTGGTAGCATAAATATCGCTTCCTTCGTTTTCGTAAATGAGATACCACTGAAGATGACTAATAGATAACTATACTCGAAAGTACTAAAGATCAAAAATATCTTTCAATTTCATTACGCATCCATAGTCATCTACATTTCCAATATTCACGTGCCTCTCGTGAAACAGATTCATGGCTTGGACACATGGAAAGGATGAGTGATGAAAGCATAGTGAAGAGTGTGTGCAGTGCAGAAGTGATTGGAGTTAGGTCAAGAGGGAGACCTAGAATGCGATGGATGGATGCCGTGACAAGGGCATTGAATTCACGTGGAATGGCAGTGGAGCAGGGAAGAGTGCGTGCAAGAGATAGGAATGAGTGGAGAAAGATTGGGTAAAGATGACACGGACAAAATGGATTTCTCGCACCTGCTAGATCAATGAACTGTGATGGACGGGTGTGTAGGGGAGTTACCATGTGATGAAGCGGTGGGGGTAAATCATCTGCGGCTGTCGGTCCTCATTGTAAAATATTCTCGCCCGTCTACCTTGTGGGTGACCCAACAAGGGTGGAAAGGGGGAAAACGTGGCAATCCTTTATCCCCAAGGAGCTAAGAGGAGTGGTTGAGGTATGTGTGGATTGTGGTGAATGCGTGTTTCCTGGCTCGGCCACCCCCCGTACAAAGGGAAATGAGGCCATGCATATATATATATATATATATATATATATATATATATATATATATATATATATATATATATATATATATATATATATATATATATATATATATATATATATATATATATATATATATGAGCCATTTTTCCCGTTACAATGGAAGTGGCTGAGTCAAGGAAAAATACTCTGACTCTTTGGGGAGAGAAAATACAGAGGAGAGGATTCCCAGCCACCTCGCTCCGACCCATTTTATCGACTCTAACGTCACGCAGGGAAACACGTAGGAAGTATTCTAGCCCCCTTCTTCCTTTAGGGGGATATATATATATATATATATATATATATATATATATATATATATATATATATATATATATATATATATATATGTATATATATGTATATATATATATATATATATATATATATATATATATATATATATATATATATATATATATATATATATATATATATATATATATATATATATATATATATATATATATATATATATATATGTGTATATATATATATATATATATATATATATATATATATATATATATATATATATATATATCAAATAATGCTGACTTTAAGATGCATTCAAGAGCAACGTCATGTATCTCTTATCATAGATGAAAATGCCTCAGATCTTCCTTGAAGCCTAACGCATAAGATGTTTTATTAAGATTCCAATACAAAGTCTCTTCTAGGTGACTAATTACATGTCGCCGAGAGGCACTCCTGGTGCCAGGTAATGCACATGTGTGTGCATAACAAATCACATGGAATATTGGCCATGTGTGAAGTTGATCCTTTATGAATGACTCAATGATATCCGTAATTACGAATAACTCTCATGATAATGAAAGTGAGGGTAAAATAATGGTGACAATGATGTTGAAAATGTCTATGATGATGAAGATAATTACATTCATCATGCACTTTCTACTATTATTGAATATACTTATAGCATTGCTGATACTACTACTAATCATTATCATTATTGGTTATATTATGGCTGCTCAGACTACTGTTAAAATTACTACGATTACAATGTTACTCATTTATAATAATAATAATAATAATAATAATAATAATAATAATAATAATAATAATAATAATAATAATAATAATGATAACGATAATAATAATAATAATAATAATAATAATGATAATAATAATAATAATGATGGATAATAATAATAATAATAATAATAATAATAATAATAATAATAATAATAATAATAATAATAATAATAATAATAATAATAATAATAATAATAATAATAATAGTAAAACTTATACTACAACAGCATAAATGTTTAAAGTACAAATGCTTCAGCAAAGTGAAAAAGTTACGTCACACATATTCATCACCTGTATAAAGAATTCAACAAAAAAACAATGAGTTTTACTTCAGATAGCATCTTCCTTATTATCTGTCTTCACCTTAATCTTGAGTGCTGTTTGGAAAAGCAACATTGTATATGTCACCCAACATCATTGTAGTTATTACACGCAAAAGCAGCAATCCCCCCCTTATAAGGGGGGTGGCCAAGTCAAAACACAAACTTGATTCATAGTAGGAGGAAAATATAAAAGGAGGGATTCCTATTACCCTCACTCTCTCTCCACTTAGTTGACTTTTAAGGTACGTAAGGGAACACTAAGGTTGTATTCTTTTCTCCAGACATGGAGAACTAAATAAATACATTTAGCGTAAAGAGGGAAAGAATGAACTATTGGAGGCAGGATATTTAGCTTCTCACTTGGAAAGAACACACCCAACAATCAAAGAAAAAAAAAATCTACACATACATGTACAAATATCAGACACCACAAATAAATTTGATTCTCTACTATCGTATAACATTCTCAAGTCCATAAATGACTTTTGTTGTCAAAATTATTGATTTATGGTATTTGCATAAATGACACACACACACACACACATAAATATGAGTCTCGCATAAGCTTTTTTCTGTTGTTATCTTCAAAACCTCGTTATTCATATCTATAATGAACTTTAAAAATGTTCGGAAATCATATTAATTTATAGCCTAGTCCAATACACCAACTGCCTCCAATTCATCGAAGACTGACAAAACCTTCTTCAAAGCCTGATTGGTATCAAAAGTCTTTAGGATGCTTTCTTTTTCTTTTTCATTTATGTCCGTGTGGGTATTTCCGAAAAATTAACTCGCATCGGGAACGTCTTCGTTTTGAATCACCAAGAGGGCCGAGACAATAAGAGCGAAGATAAGGGCCATAGGCTGTTTATTTCGAAATTCTTGGCGAAATAATTCGAAAGAGAACATCAGCTTTTCTCCACTCCTTTTCATATTCTCATTAAATGTATCAATATCAGTTTGCAAGATGGTTTCCAATTTAGGTCTTCTTACTTCTCCTGTTAAGTTAAGGAGAAGGAAATAGTTGAGATCCGTTGCCAATGATGCAATGCGATTAACCTGGTGATCCAGGAGCATTATTTCTACAGGATTTCCATCGTCGTCGTACCTCTAGACAATGCGGTTTATGGCACACTTTTATGGATACTTAAAATAATATCTTCATATATGATATAGGAGAAAATAATGGTCAACATTAAAAAGATATGCAGGATATATCGAAAACATTGTAAAAAATCATTGTATTATAAACAAGTACAATACAAGTTATGTGAAAACTCTATCTAAGAGACGATAAAACAATTTTTGCTGATCTTATCCTCTGATAAGAGGTGGGATCATTCAATTGTTTAAGAATTACTTTTATCACAGATACTGTAATTTAATGTACAGTCTCGTATATTTCTACATCTATCTATCTAAATCTTTGGTGCTTCTAATATAACGTTATCCATCACGAGAGGCAGAGTAAAATCTCTAGGGCACCATCTCTAATATTTCAAACTCCAAAGTCTTACTTTCAAGTTTCATCTTATTTACCTCACTTTTACTCTAGACATAGTTTCCTATGCATCCCTCCGGCAAATTGAAGGCCTGCCTCCTAAAGCATTGCCATCACTACTACTGTTACGGATATCTTTGAGTAACTTTACCACAGGGCAAATTTACCAGTTATCAGAACATTTAAAATAGTTTTGAACTTGTTTTGCTACTAACTCTCTTTATTACTTAATCTTTATACTATCTTAACAGAGATTGCACATAATACACAACATATATTAATGCCCATCATTAAGCAGCCAGTATCTAATGCAGATATAGGTTTCTACGATGTTTATCTCTAAAAATCTATGTATGTTCTTATTTATGTGCATAGCAAGCCTACTTATGCCTACTCAGATGCAATGTCATAGAAAGGAAGTGTTTTCATGTGATCATATATGGAATTATTAAATACCTTTAATTATCTTATTTACAACCTCTAGAAATTTCTCAAATCCTATTTACTGAACTAACTTGAAAAGCGTGTTGTTGAAGTGCAGATCTCCTTGAAAGGTGACATCAAATGGAGGAGAGCTCTTGATCATAGTGATCATAATTTCCATGGAAGAAGTTTTGTGCATTTTAATCCAGTCAACCACTTTCTTATAATCTCCAATATGCTCCAGCATAGCAATTGCCACATTATTACCTCTCATTGTCTTCTTAATAAAGTATTGGGATTCTGCATCTGAAGGCTGTGTAAAACCTTCTTTTAAAAACTCAAACTCCTCTCCTAAATCTCGGTCATGTCGTATTTGTTGAAGAACCCAAGATGAAGCGTAAAGTCTGGCAACTTCTTTTAGCAGCAACATTGCATGGGAGAAATCCAAGCCAGATAACCCTGCTTCAGTCATTCTGAATCCTCGTGATCTTAAATCTTCCAAGAAGATGACCTCCTTGCCAACTTCTGCGTTTAATGAAAGCATTTTGGAATCCTTAAGAGAAGCTGTTCGTAATGGTGTGTGATTCTAGGAAGTTGTGGGTGAATAGTGGTAAAAGTAAAGTCATGAGATGTAAGAGGACTGTTAATGTTGGCAAATTAAGTGTGAATAAAGGAGATATACTTCAGGAAGATAAGAGTCAAGACTCTTAACTTCCTCAAGTATATCTCCTTCACTCTAGAGTATCCTGGGTTATATGTGACAATGTATGGAAAAGTGGATGCGGAAGTAAACGTCTTTATGGGATGCAAAGTGTAATGAGAAATTGGTATTCAGGAAAGAATACAAAGAGAAAGCTAAACGAAGGAATTATTGTACTGACAGCACTGTATTGAGCAGAGGCTTGGAATGACAGAGAGGATGAAAATAACAAGTTGAATGTAATGGAGATGAGGTGTTTGAGAAATATGATGGGTAAATCTAGAAGATAGAGTGAAAATTAAAGAGGTAAGGCAGAGAATGGGTGTTGAAAGAAGGTTGTTGCATAAGTCAGATAAGCGAGTGTTGAGATATTTTGAACACTTGGAAAGAATGAATGATGAGTGACTAGCAGAGAGGGTGTGGAAAACAAAAGTAATTGGAATAATGCCAAAAGGGAAGCCTATATTGATATGCATAGCTTGGGTGAAATGGGCCGGATGCACATGGTGTGTCAATGGAGCAGGAAAGAAAGTGCAAGAGATGGGAATGAGTGGAAAGAGATTCTCTATGAGTGACATAGGCAAAGGGATTTCTCAGACTGTCTAGCACAGTAAACTGTGACGAGTGGGTATGGTAGAGTTGTCATGAGATGAAGAGGTAGAGGTAACCAGCTCCGATTGTCAGGACTCACGGCAGAAGATTCTTGCCCACTTACCCTACAGATGACCCAATAAGGGTGGTGTGGAGGAAATGTGGCAGCTCTTTATCCCCTAGGAGCTAAGCGGAGTGATCTAGGTTTATTAGCTTACAATGCATGTGTGTGCTAAAACTAGATCCCCCCCTACGATGTGATTGCAGCATTTATATATATATATATATATATATATATATATATATATATATATATATATATATATATATATATATATATATATATATATATATGTGTGTGTGTGTGTGTGTGTGTGTGTGTGTGTGTGTGTGTGTGTGTGTGTGTGTGTGTGTGTGTGTGTGTGTGTGTGTGTGTGTATGTATATATATATATATATATATATATATATATATATATATATATATATATATATATATGTGTGTGTGTGTGTGTGTGTGTGTGTGTGTGTGTGTGTGTGTGTGTGTGTGTGTGTGTGTGTGTGTGTGTGTGTGTGTGTGTGTGTGTGTGTGTGTGTGTGTGTGTGTGTGTCTATATATATATATATATATATATATATATATATATATATATATATATATATATATATATATATATATATATAAACATTACTTCTTTGAGGAAAAATATGACGTGATAAAGATACTCATAAATATGGAAATAAGTGGGCGCAGGAAAAAATGAATACAGAAAAATATGTCTATAGGTGCCATACAGACATGACAAGATGGAAATGAGTGAAGGAGGAAGGTCAACTTTAGCGATTCCATATGAACGTGTTAGTTTAATGACAATGAAGAAAATTTATTCTTCAACTTTTTATTTAGACCATCTTTAAGATGACCGACAAGCCACTGAAAGGAAACTCCAAGGGTCTCTCCATCATTATAATCTTAAATCAGTTTAGTACTCATAATACCACGTACAGATACTAAATAATAGGAAAACTAGGAAAAATATAGGAAAATATACGAAAATTATAATTTAATTATATCTCCATTTTTGTTGTGGTCATTTCATCACTAATAGCATTTAAATAATAATTGTGACTGGGATGCCCTCGACGCCTGAGGAAATAATAATATTAATAAATAATGCTGAGTGACGATATACTGAATATTAAATAATATAAACATTAGAGAAAACAGCGGCCACATGGGATCAAGTGAGTGAAGGGAACCCGTTTAAGTTTATGAAAAGACTTTAAAATATGCATTGATAATAAATAGGGTGAACAAGTTATATGATAAAAGCTTTAAAATGGCTGATTACAATATGTATCACAAGAAAAAAAAATCACTGTGTATATAAGAGAGGAAATCGCAAGGTTTATGAGATTAAAAGAAAAGTAAATAATTAAACAATAAAAAAGAATTTATGGTAAATGAAAAACTGTATTTAAATAATTTGCATTTGTTTTTGCAGTTTACAAAATACAGTAAGTAAAAACCAGAGTATAAGTACTGTATGTATACTGTATTTATACAGTGTTTTTACATTAAGAACAAGAACATGCATAACAGTAAAACATCTTTTTTATATTATATAAATGTAACAGATGATAATAATTCTTTTGCTGGTTTGATGTCCTCCACAAAGCTTGGAGCTCAATAAGTCCCTAGTGACACTCTGGAGCAGTGGTTGCGACTTAAGCTGATAATATCCTGACTGTAGGTTCAATCCTGGCCACGAGATTGATTAGCTTTCACTGTCTCATGTCGTTACTGATTAAACTAGGCCATTAAAAGTGGGTCGTTGATTTTCAATGGGTCTACTTCATTATTCCATAAAATAATGAAAGTAGCTAAAAGAATCGTACAAAGTTAGAGAGAGAGAGAGAGAGAGAGAGAGAGAGAGAGAGAGAGAGAGAGAGAGAGAGAGAGAGAGAAGAGAGAGAGAGAGAGAGAGAGAGAGGAGAGAGAGAGAGAGAGACTTAATATCAGCAACATCAGTCCTGTGGTCTTCAATTCAGAAAAGAATAGTCTGAATGACAATATTAAGCATATAAACAGACGGATTGGACAAGAGAGAGAGAGAGAGAGAGAGAGAGAGAGAGAGAGAGAGAGAGAGAGAGAGAGAGAGAGAGAGAGAGAGAGAGAGAGAGAGAGAGAGAGAGAGAGAGAGAGCTGGAACCTGTTTGTCCTCATCACCGCAACTTTCTTATATTGCCACAAGATGAAGAGGTGAAGATAAATCAGCTACAACTGTCGGGCCCCTTGGCAAACGATCCTCACCCGTCTTGCACTGTGGTAATCCAGGCAGTGAGACAGGGAATATATTCCCAAGAAGCTAAGATGGAATGGATGGAAGACCGGGAAAAATCTCGGTGACCCTTATTCCCAAGGAGCTAAAAAAAAAAAAATGAGCTAAGATGGTATGGATGGAAGAGTGGGTCTCCTGGTGAAAGGGAGTGTGCTATGAATCGATCACCCCTTACAAGAGGGACTACGACCACTGTATATGTACACATAAGTATATATAATATATAGAAAATAAGAGAATGCAACTTTCAAGCACTTCAAAATACAAGCATACCTTCGTCACCATCCCCCTCTTTGTCAATTTGTTTGCAAATGCATTTAATATGCATTATATACCTCTGGTACTTAGCATGGCCTCATTCTTCATTTTCTTTCATTCTGCATGGTCATAATCAATTCTACATATGTAACCACCAACACATAATGTATATTCTCACATGAAAGTGCATTTCAAGTGATACAGATGTAATCAACTTTTCTTTTATTGTACATAGCAATCGTAAGATACTATGGCAAGAGTACGAAAATTAATTCATTCACGGGTGCAATAATCGATTACCTACGTTTATTATGCTTTGTCTCCCTTGTGAGGATGAATAGCGTCTCTTTTGATGCATTGAATTATATCATCTTCATAACGTGCGATTAGCCTAGAAAAATTATATCTTTTGTTGGTTCATTGATCAATTTCAATAAGGATAACTGTAATGTCTAAAGGCGCTGAAAAAAAATTCAAGTTCAGTTGAAGGAGTTCGTCAGTCAAGACAGGTTGTAATTTGCAGCAAGATTTAACTTGGCGTTGTTTGACATCCTCCCGCGATCCAGTTAGCCTATTCTTATACCCTGCGATCCAGTTATTCCTATTCCTTGTTCGCAATGGATTTTAAATGCTTTAACATGAATTTCTCGATCATTAATATTCTCTATTTTCTTATTCGCTGTTTGCAAGTAACGGGTGGAACATGGTATAACTGGAGTGATTTTCCAAAAAGTGCAAAATTGAGCCCCTTTTTATGCTTCTGGTCTGTTATCTCCAGAATTTTCTTGTTCTATGCTATTTACTCCTCAAGTACAGATTACTTTTACTTGCTTGGTACTGGTACTGAAAACATATTGATTGTAGGAGGTGTAGTATTCCTTGCTGCTTGCATAACTGTACCTATTTGCTTTCTCATCAACAGCAGAAGTCTTTCTGTTACTATCAAGAAGATATATTTTCTGCAATATGAAGACAAAACGGTGTTTGGACAAGGAATATTTAATATTCGACTCCTCGCTGTATGTGTGGCATATCTTCTGGTTGCTTTTGCAAACTTAGCTTATATAGTTCTTAGTCACAATACTACATACATAAAAGTTTCATTAGTTCTCCAAGGCTCTTACGTGCTCGGTGGGAGTTTTGTAATTCAGTGTCTGTTCATGGTATTATGTGGATTACTCATAAAACCTCTTGAGGATTGTTTGACGGAAACCAGTCATAAAATCTCGTCCATCAAATTAACTCATGATAAAGAACAGGTAATGTGCAGGCTTAATGGAATTAATGAGGTATCTAATACTGATACATCCATGCTTAGTGAGCCCTTTGGTACTTGTGATTCTGCACGCATCAGGAAATATATGGTTCCATGCGTAATAAGACAGCTTCAACACGTGGAACGCATTATAATACAGGTAAGTCATGATCATATACGTAAGTTCATTAGCCTCCTGGCTAGTACAGTGGTAACGCGCTGGCCTCGCATTCGCGAGGTCAACGGATCGCGCCTCGTCCAGGCAAGAGAGTTTAAGCTGTTTATTGGGGAGGTTACTGCTGTGGCTGGTCACCACAGTGGGGGGTTGGGGCCTGTGCCGGTTGGCGACCACCCTATGGGTCCTCCATGACCCGTTCCACCCATCCGTGGGTGGAGAATCTAAAAAAAAAATTAAAATTAAGTTCATTACCTGAATTTCAATAAGAAAAAACTAATTACTTTATCAACACTCTGACCAGGCACAAAAGAGAGCTGAAACCTTTTTTTTTTCCTGGTAAAGGATGCTAAAAGAAGCATAATCACTTTTTTTATTAATATAATCACAGTGTTGACATATACTATGCTAAAAGCCCTGATTTCTCATTAAGCAGACTTTTAATTCTTGTCAGGTCACTGCAATACAGCAAGACCTTATGCAGTGTTTCTCTGGTTCCATTATAATGCTCATGACTGCATTCATCACCGGATTGGTTATGGCGTCTTTCAGTATGATTACTAGCAATGAATACCTCGGTCTAGTGCCTTTTCTATGTCTTCTTGATGTATGTGGAATCTACATGCTTTGCAACACAGGGCAAACATTCATAAACAAGGTAAGTTAACCCCTCGCAATTTCTGGGCAAATCAATAAACTTTTAGTTATTATTAGACATGCTTTAATTCATATATGAGTGTCTAAATGCTAACTATGCCCATGAAATTATTTTCAGGTTAACTCCACAGTAAACGTACTCAAAAGGCTATTGCATCACCAAGCCGATAACTCCACGAAGTCGCATGTAAAGTATAGCTTCTCTCTTTAAAACCGCTTTATTACATAGACTAATTTCTATACCTTGTGAGTATACAATCTCTCTGTTTTACATTTATATAATTTCAAGTTGTACCCTAACTTATATTCTAATTTTGGCATGTATTATTTCATATTTCCCAGTCATGTAAAGAAAGTCATATTCTTTGACCAAGGCTCGATTCTCATTATGTCTCTTATTTTCTGGAAAGGTGGACAGACTACTGATATATCTACATTCATTGGCAACTTTCAACGTCAAGGGCTGGTTCTCATGCAAAAATTCAATTCTACTTACTGTAAGTATCCAGTCATTGATTGTAGAAATATTGAAAATAAAAGCACTAAACTTAAGACCCATTCTGAGTATGATGTACATTTAGACAATTTCTACTCCTTCAGTGCAGTGTTTTCGAAATATTTAATCATCTCTTTCATTTATCCTATTGTTAATCTTCTTTGTGGGATGACTATACATACAAGAGCCTTCTCCACTCATTTCTTCTGAATAGCTCATCCTCTTCGAATCTCTCCTTCCTCACGATTTTGCTTCATGTAATCGACCTACTTCTTTTTTTCGAACTTCAATTACTCCTGTGCCCTTGGATCTCCATCCATCCATATCATTTTTCCTTTTTTTCCCCTCAAAATTTTCCTACTCTAACGTGGGGTCAATAAAACTGACTCATCTCTTCCACTCAATTGTGCTGAAGACATCAACCTCAGCTCATCTCTTCTCATATGGCTTTCTAAAATACGATCCACCTCGACCCGACTTCCTTCTCTTCCCTGCGGTCTTGTACTTCTATACATCCATGACATTACTCTTCTTCTTTGTCATTAGTTTTTCCCTGCCTCCAGGAGGGCCAATAAACATGACTATGGTTTCTTCCACTCATAACTGTTCAATACATTTTTTCTTCTGATCTCTTCTCCATCACACCCTGCTTTACTCATCTGACCTATCTCTTTTACACCTTCTTTTTTCTCTACGCCTCTGTTCCTACATACAAATCATTAATCTTTGTATTTATTTGTTTCAGGATTCCCTGCTCTCATATAGGGTCGATAAACTTGGAACTAACGTCCCCTACTTCTTTGCCCAATTTTCTTCTGTTAATCTCTTTTTATCTCATGTCTACAATCATACAATCGACTCACATCAGTTTCGATCTCGTTCTGTCATGAGCCATTGTGCCTCCATATTTATCATTCTTATTATCACCTGATATAACATTATTGTTTCTCATTGACAGATACTTAACGCAGTGGTGGGATATATCATCATTCTGCTACAGATCACAGAAGTGAAACCTGAGATTTAGACAAAGGAGTTCTATGAAAGACAAAGCTAACTTAGGTCACCATATTTCTTCACGACAATACATTTACTGTATGCACATTCACCTACGGGTCCAGCCCCCCTCTCAGAGTGGTATATCTTATGAATCAATCAAGACATTAGAGAAATAATATTTTTCTTTATTCTAGAGTTAATATATTATTTAGATAACTTTGTATGAATATTTATATTTTATTTTATTTTATTCTGTGAAGTGGCTTTGCAAATATAAATGCGGCACCGACCTAGATGAAGATCCACTAAAACTTTTGGTTTAATTAGCAGTAAAGATACGAAGCACCAACCAGTGCTAAGACTATGACAAAGGTTAACTCCCTGTCAGAATATCTTCTAGAAAACACAGAGGGAGGAAAGAGGCGATATGTATTAGCACGTCAGGAAATTATTTCCTATGATAATCACCATTACTTTTCACCTCCATTCCATCTAGCTAATCACCACTACTTTTCACCTCCATTCCATCTGACAGACTTGACACCTTCCATACCATCGCTTCACATCTGACAAGTCACAACACTCCCCATCTCTGTTTCTCTTTTTGTTTTCTTCGTGCCCAGGCTTGATGAGGGTAGATTTATTTGCAATTTTTTTTGGCCCGTCCTGGTGTCACAACTATATAAAAAAAAACAATCATTTGCATCTTCTCCCAACCCTTTTGGTTATGTTATATATGATAAAAGAGGCATTACGTGATAGCCCACTATGCATATATTCCTGAGCTGAAAGAAGGATGACAGGCTACTATTGTGTTAATCTTCTTACCTCATCCTCTTTTCATAACTGATATTTAGAGCTGGGAACAGCTGGTAAAAACTCACCTCAGGGTATCACTAGGTGAGTTTTTTCCAGTTTTATTAACGCAAATAACCAGTAATCACCAGGGTTCAAGCGGCTGCGTCCGCAACTCTGAGGCGTCAGGTCGAGGGTTCGCGCCCCGTCACGGTCTGAGGTTAGCAAGGGCATGCACTCAGGGTGACGATTACATCTGTCAAAACAAGTCCTTCGCAAGAAGGCAAACGTCCTAGCCATTTGTAGAAAAGGGAGTCCGTAATGTAAATAACGTAACCAAACCTACTCTAACATTATATTTACCTTGGCATTTTCCCCCATTTTGGGGGGTAGCCTTCCTTGTTGTCTCTGAGGAATTTATACAAGGAAGGGGATTCCCAATTCCCTTGCTCCGTCCTTTTTAGTCGCCTCTTATGACACGCAGAGACTACGTTGGAGTTACTCTTCTAATGTGCCCGCAACCACATAACATAAAATTATATAATAAGAAAAGTCACACCCCCATTACCTTACTGGGAGGCTCCAGAACTCAGACACCTCTAAACAATAAGTAATAATTTTGAGGTGTGTATTCTTTTTGACCAAAGAGGTTATAGGTAAAGATCACATAGGTCCGAAACTCGCTTTAAAATCTTCTAATAATTTCTGAAAACACGAGTCAATACCCTTTTCATGGTATGACTTCAACGATGATTTCTTACACACTGCTCTTTAGATATAATAAATTGATGAAATTAAGACGTAACAACTCATTACCACAATAAAGTTATAACAACACACAAATAATTATACTTTCAGTAACCTACTATATAAACCACAATACACAGAAACTATCATATTTATTTCTTCTTCTTCTTCTTCTTCTTCTTCTTCTTCTGACCTATGCAGGACACGATGCTTGGTCAACTCAGAGGCTTCATCGTCTATACTGCTCATTGGAGAGCAATATAGTTTTCAAATTTATTTTATATTTTTCATGTCAACACAAAATATAATTTTGCAAGCACGACATAGTGTCTAATAAATCAGAAGCAATACAAAAGTTACGACTAGATTATTAAATTGGCAGGATATTTGTTGACAAAAGGAATGTAGCTTAATACTCTATTTTTGTATTAATATTTATTTATCTGTAGAGACAAATAAATTATAAAATATTCATTATGATTGAGATAAATATCAGAGATAGAGAGAGAGAGAGAAGAGAGAGAGAGAGAGAGAGAGAGAGAGAGAGAGAGAGAGAGAGAGAGAGAGAGAGAGAGAGAGAGAGAGAGAGAGAGAGAGAGAGAGAGAGAGAGAGAAAGAGTACGCCATAAGCCAAACACTTCTCTCCACGACATTAGTCAATTTTACAGAGAATTTCATAATAGGATTAATTAATTTTTTTCACCTTTTAAAACTCATAAGCAGTTTACGAGAGGAAATGTGGCACTTTCTCTTGTGTTTTATCACTGCCCGGCCCTTGTCTGCAATTAAAACTTCAGCCAAGTCACACATTATGTTACCAAGTTGCTCTCCTAACTTTCTTAATGACAAGAGGAGCGACAGCGCCGGATTAATCCCCGGATATCTTGTCATATCCATCTGGAGAGGGAGATCACTCTTGAACTTTATGTGAAGCTTGCATTTCAAGGTGCTTTTATACATATATATATATATATATATATATATATATATATATATATATATATATATATATATATATATATATATATATATATATATATATATATATATATATATATATATTTATATATATATATATATATATATATATATATATATATATATATATATATATATATATATATATATATATATATATATATATATATATATATATATATAAGGTCAGTAAGAATGAAAAACTCTATCTAAATAATATTTTGTTAACAAATTTAGCAAGAGGGTCTGCCCCTCTCTTGTAACCTATTTGACTATACTTCATTTTCGTGATTTTCCACACAATTTCTTCCAGTACCACTCTTCCCCCCTCTTCTTTCATGACACACTGGATGCCACTACGTTCCCCCCTCCTATCCCAATCCCAATCCTTTGTGATGGAATTATGAAGGATGAAACACAAGTACGGTTTAGGAATCCTCTATTTCTCCTTTGTAATGGAATTATATTTCAAGTTAAACTTTACAAATAATTTTGCTAATTTGTTCATTTAATTTTAGTATGTAAAACTGATACAGATATCTCTGATACAGAAAGAGATTATCTTTATAGATATCTCTGATACAGAAAGAGATTATCTTTATAGATATCTCTGATACAGAAAGAGATTATCTTAATACACTTTAACAGAACTGTAGATGTATTGGAAGTTTTTTGGGCAGATGAAATAATTTTTTTTTTTTATGATTGTGACACCAGGACGGGCAAAAAAAGAAAAATACAAAATCTACCCTCATGGGGCCTGGGCACGAAAAAAAACATATATAAAAACAGAGATGGGGAGTATTGTGACTTGTCAGATGTGAAGGGATAATAATTAATTTCTACTTTCCCTACGTAATGTGAATGGCACTGGTTTAGATAACCTTCATCTTGTGCCTAAAACATCTTGAGAATCAACACTTAGGTTCACATTTTGCGACAATTTCATAATTATGTTGCATAGCTGAAAGGCCGATAACTTAGATATCATCTCGTTTTCATTTGTAAATACGTCTGGATTTCCTTGTCAATGTGAGTAGTCTCCGTGACAAAATGGTAGCGTCCGCGACTCTGAGGCGGCAGGTCGAGGGTTCGCGCCCCGTCACGGACTGAGGTTAGTAAGGGCATACACTCAGGGTAACGATTACATCTGCCAAAACAAGTCCTTCGCAAGAAGGCAACCGTCCTAGCCCTTAGTAGAAAAGGGAGTTCGTGACGCAAAACCGAATCCATCCTTGTCAATGTGAACAATCAACCTATAACCTCAATGCTGAAGCTGAGATCTCTAGAGCACCAATGCAAAGGCTCTTAAGGGGGGTTTACACGGTCAAACGGCTCGTCGAACGCGGTTCGATAGACAAGTGTTTGAAGTGATGTTCGAACTTGTGAATGGGGTATTCAGTTGTCAAACACGTTTGTCGAACGTGTTTGACAACCAAATACCCCGTTCACACGTTCGAACATCACTTCAAACACTTGTCTGTCGAACCGCGTTCGACGAACCGTTTGACCGTGTAAACTCCCCCATAAGGGGGTTTACACGGTCAAATGGTTCGTCGAAACGGGGGGTTTACATGGTCAAATGGTTCGTCGAAATGGTTTGTCGAACACGTTCGACAAACGTGTTCGACAACCAAATACCCCGTTCACACGTTCGAACATCACTTCAAACAATTGTTTGTCGAACCGCGTTCGACGAACCGTTTGACCGTGTAAACCCCCCTTTATTGTCTAACCTTCAGTGATCCTCAACCACTCTCTGGTAATATACCCCCTCTCCTTGTTGCATTGTATCTAAGTTGGAAGTTCCTCGCGAGCGTGACATATAATGAAGATATTTATCCTCTCACTCTCTTATATAATATATTTCTCTCCTGGTCATATTCAGCGATCAACCGATGACTTTACTGCTATATTTAAGATCTCATTAACACAAAGACGAAGCTCATATCTTTTCGAAACTTTCATAATGTTGGCGCTGAGTTGGAAGTTCTATGCGAGGATGAAATATAAATTCTATCATTTTCTCATTTTCCTTTATCTATATATCTCTATTCATAGTCATTTTGAGGAGTCAATAGATAATATTAAAACTACAATATATGTTTATATTCATTCATCTAAGCGACCATGATATATATTTTTTTTTTTTTTTGCACATGCTTTTAACAGTACTCCGATTATTCCGAAGAAAAATATCTCTTAACGGAAGAGTTTTGACACAATAAATTGGAACAACAAAAGTAACAATATTGAAGGTTAGGTTAGGATAAGTTAACAAGACCACTAATTCCAGAATGGAATCCACCACATGAAGGTCCGATAAGGAAAATAATGAATATTTAAACAAGTTCTATTTATCTCTCTTATACTCTTACGACTTCCACAATCACCCTCTCGCATGGCTGACTCTTCGCGGGAGGAAAATAATAAAAAAATATATATATAAACAAATAAACAAATAAAATAAACACACAGATAAATACATAAGTAAATAGATAAAAAGTTAATAAAAATAAATATTTTCATAAACAAATAAATTCATATAAATGCATATATAAATAGCTTCACATCAACATGTACAGTAATTTTTAACAATTGCTGAAGTTGTCACGAACTGAATCTCGCTTCTTCTTCTTCTTCTTCTTCTTTTTTAAACAGGAAACTGCAACCTAACCGGCTCTAAAACCCCTGTCACTTTTTCCTCATTTTCCCTAAAGAAGTGATTCTTAACCATTAGTAAACTTACACCCCTTATGGGCAAAAATA
>JAXCGZ010007884.1:17500-25000 GCA_037179515.1 Halocaridina rubra | reverse complement strand
CCTTAACCCTTTCTTCAAGTAGTCTCCATGGTTACCATGGCAACCTCTCTCCAATTTCCCATTCTCTTGTAACAAGAACCAAGGAAAACGATAAATAACTAGATCGTCGTTATGGAGGAAACACGAGGTGAGTGCTGCGCTCTGGTAAGGGGGGTTTACACGGTCAAACGGTTCGTCGAACGCGGTTCGACAGACAAGTGTTTGAAGTGATGTTCGAACGTGTGAACGGGGTATTTGGTTGTCAAACACGTTTGTCGAACGTGTTCGACAACCAAATACCCCGTTCACACGTTCGAACATCACTTCAAACACTAATCTGTCGAACCGCGTTCGACGAACCGTTTGACCGTGTAAACCCCCCTTAAGGCTTCAATAGCTAGACATTCAATGAAAAGTGATGATTTTATATGTTTCCTTCCCTTATTTTCTGTTCAATTTGTATATTGATGGAGTTGTAAGAGAGGTGAATGAGCAAGTGCGTGGTCGAGGTTTGAGAATGGTAGATGGGGATGATAACGAGTGGGAGGCTGAATCAGTTGCTGTTTGCAGATGATACTGTGGTGGTGGCAGATTCAGAGGAAAAGCTGTGTCAGTTAGTGTCAAAATTTGGAATGGTGTGTGAGAGAAGGAAGTTGCGGGTGAATGTGGGAAAGAGTAAGGTTATGAGGTGTACAAGAAATGAGGATGGCGCTGGATTGAATGTTATGTTGAATGGAGAGACACTTGAGGAGGTTAATCAGTTTAAGTATTTAGGCTCGGTTATAGCTGCAAATGGTGGAGTGGAAGCAGATGTGTGTCACAGAGTGAATGAAGGATGTAAAGTGTTGGGTGCATTGAAAGGAGTGATGAAGAATAGAGGGTTGGAAATGAATGTTAAGAATGTTTTGTATGAGAAAGTGGTTGTGCCAACTGTGATGTATGGATCAGAGTTATGGGGTATGAAAGTAAGTGAGAGACGGAAACTAAATGTGTTTGAGATGAAATGTCGGAGGAGTATGATTGGTGTATCTCGATTGGATAGCGTTAGGAATGAAGTGGTGAGAGCAAGAACGGGTGTGAGGAGAGAAATTGCAGCCAGAGTAGATATGAATGTTCTGGAGATGGGTTGGCCATGTGGAAAGGATGGATGATGAAAGGCTGCTGAAAAAGGTGATGAATGCGAGAGTTGATGGGAGAAGTACTAGAGGGAGGCCTAGGTTTGGATGGATGAATGTAGTAAGGAGAGCCCTGAATAATAGGAGGATGGATGTGAGGGAAGCAAGCGATCGTGCTAGGAATAGGAATGAGTGGCGAGCGATTGTGACGCAGCTCTGATGGGCATCTGCTGTTACCACGGGGCTGCATCTTACAGAGATAGCCCTGTGGTAGGGGCAGTAGGAGGAGTTGGCAGTTGTGAAGCGACACAGGTTGTGGAAGAGCCGGGAGGATGGGCTGTGGCACTCCAGCAATGCCACCTGAACGGTCGCTAGCTCCCTCGTCATTGCCCATAGAGCAAAGTGATCCCCCTATTTGTTTTCCTTTCTTGATGTCGGCTACCCCCCAATTAAAGGGGGAAACAGCCAAGGTAGATAGAATAGATTTTCTAAAGATGGGGAAATACTGAATGCCAAAGATCTGATGGGATATGGCGGGTAAGATATCCAAGCAAAGAGGAAATGAGAATAGGATTCCCCATGAGGTAAAAATACATTGATAAACTTGAGAAATATTTGTGCAAGTAATTACTAAAGTTTATTGTCAATAGATACGAAGCACTTCCTACATCGTTGGCATTCGCGCCAAATGCCCAATTAATGGGCAATCCCTTAGAAGGAATTTCATCTCATTTAAATTATTGCAGAGGAATCGCCAAGAAGAGTTTACCTCATGTCATGATGTAATGATTATGAAGGAAAATCTGGTGGACAATTAGGGAAGAAGAGAGGAAACTTAACGACAAACTGATTGGGTATGAATTAAAGAAACAAAATGTTCTTGGAGTCTTGATCGATATCCGATGTATGGATGGATGGTTTCGGTTTTCACGTCACGAACTCCCTTTTCTACTATAGGCTAGGACGGTTGCCTTCTTGCGAAGGACTTGTTTTGGCAGATGCAATCGTTACCCTGAGTGTATGCCCTTACTAACCTCAGTCCGTGACGGGGCGCGAACCCTCGACCTGCCGCCTCAGAGTCGCGGACGCTACCATTTTCCACGGAGACTACCGATCGATATCCTATGTATGTAGAGGATAATTCAGGTTGTGCAGATTCGAAGAAAAATATTATATATTTTTTTTTAGAGTAGGACCACGGGAAAGGCAAAGAGACCTGCCCTCATTGGAACCGAGCACCTGAGAAGAAAAAATGCAGCAGCTCGAAACCAAGGCAAGAATAAGAGAATGAAAAACAATAAGAAAAGGACACGCTGAAGGAATAGTCAAGGTGTTGACTCAAGACAATCGCAGGATTAGGTTCTGAGATGAAAATAGATCAGCTTTTGAAGGGAGAAAGGTCATTAGAGTTAAGGAAAGACGGAAGGAGGAAGAGAGTTCCAGTCTTTCGAAATGTGCAAGCAAAAATATGACCTTTGTATGGACTGCAGAATGTAAGGAAATAACTGCCTAGTAATGGTTATTTTGACCAAGGAGGACTGCCCATTAACATTTAGAATGTAGTCTTATATTAGTACTATATATATATATATATATATATATATATATATATATATATATATATATATATATATATATATAATATATATATATAGATATATATATATATATATATATATATATATATATATAGAGAGAGAGAGAGAGAGAGAGAGAGAGAGAGAGAGAGAGAGAGAGAGAGAGAGAGAGAGAGAGAGAGAGAGAGAGAGAGGGGGGGAGAGTTATTATATTTTGTAGCAGAGAGGAATCAAATAAGTATAAAAAAGAGAAACCTTGAAAAGCTTCCAATGAAGGAATGAAAAAAGAGGTAATTTAATAGAAGATTCTGCAATAATAAGGTAAAAATATAATAAGGTCGCTGAATTTACACAAACAATAGAAATAAAAGATCCAATAAGGAAATATACCTAATAACCCCTGACAAGTAGTCACCGTAGCTCAAACGGTAGCGTCCGCGACTCTGAGGCGTCAGGTCGAGGTTTCGCGCCCCGTCACGGTCTGAGGTTAGGAAGGGCATGCACTCAGGATAACGATTACATCTGCAAAACAAGTCCTTTGAAAGAAGGCAACCGTCCTAGCCCTTGGTTGAAAAGGGAGTCAATGACGTAAAACCGGGACCTAATAACCCCTGACCTTCATTTTTTTCAAGCGATATTGAAAAACTGAAGCTATTAAGAGCGAAATTATATCCCTTAAGAATTATGAGATGCAGAAACAGGAATAATAAAGCCAAATAATTAAAACTTATTATTTTTAAATTTATACCAAAAACTTTCTCCCAAGATAAGAATATACTGTGAACGCCCCGCCATCTTCTTTTTGGGTAGAGAGAAGTGGAAAACTGAGGTCATTAAATGTATAATTACTCTCTTTAGCTATAATGAAATGGCGACATACCATTCCTAAAGAAAAATGAAATAGTAGTTTTAACCCAAAAAAAATTTCCCATGGTGAAAACATGCCTTTGAATACTTAACTTTTTCCTTTAGTCTAAAGAAACTGGAAAATTAAAGAAATGAAAAAGAAAATGAATAATAGTTTAACCCAAAATTTTTTCCCATGGTAAAAACATGTCTTTGAATACTTATCTTTTTCCTTTAGTCTAAAGAAACTGGAAAATTAAAGTCATTAAGAGCATAATTACACAGTTTGGAAATGCAGAAACAGAATTAAAAGAAAATAGAATCTTATATGTACTGATTTCATTAATACTTCCCTAGACGGGAAAATACCCGAGAACGAATCCAACATCTAAAAATTTAAGGCACATGGACGTGAAATTTTTTTTTTTTTTTTTTTTTTTTTTTTTTTTTTATAGGAATAATGGAAAATAACCTCATTAATATAAGCAAAGCGATAAAATAAGTAATATTTTTTTTTATTACCTGTTACTATTTCCTCCCAAGACGAGAATATTTCTGTGAACACCTAACCTTTTTATTCTCGTTAAGAGACACTGAGAAATTGAAGTCATTAAGAGCATAATTATACTCTTTAAACTCATTGTATTATATATATATATATATATATATATATATATATATATATATATATATATATATATATATATATATATATATATATATATATATATATATATATATATATATATATATATATATATATATATAAGAATGGCCTTCGCAGATGTTCCTCTCGCTAAGAGACACTGAGAAACTGGAGCCATTAAGAGCATAATTAAACTCTTTAAGCTCATTGTAATAAGCAAATAAATAAATAAATAAATAAATATATATATATATATATATATATATATATATATATATATATATATATTTATATTTTATATATATATATATATATATATATATATATATATATATATATATATTTATATTTATATATATATATATATATATATATATATATATATATATATATATATATATATATATATATATATATATATATATATATATATATATATATATATATATATATAAAAAAGGATGGCCTTCGTAGATGTTGACAAAGAAATTTTTAGAGGCATTTACATGACATATGTGAGGTTAAAACTTGTACGTATAGCGCCTTGTGGAATCTACACTACAATATAGCAAGTTGGAGAATGTCTACATATATAGTACAGAGCTTGAGACAAATCTACAAATATCTAATTATGAGGAAACCTTGAAGAAGTTAGAACTACCACAACTTGAAGCCAGAAGAAAAAGGGAATAAGGTAACGATTTTCAAAGTCTTACGCTGTTCTGACAACACTAATAGCGGGTGATATATTGATACGGGTGGCTCTAAAGCCACAGACTCACTTCGTAAGAAAACTCCTCTTTTAGTGAAAGAAAGTTGGTAATAGGAATAGCCTAGGGGAAAAAACTGTAACAGATGATTGAATTCATATTTCTAAGGATAAATACACACACACACATACACACACACACACACACACACACACACACACACACACACACACACACACACACACACACACACACACACACACACACACACACACACACACACACACACACACATATATATATATATATATATATATATATATATATATATATATATATATATATATATATATATATATATGTATATATATATATATATATATATATATATATATATATATATATATATATATATATATATATATATATATATATATATATATATATATATATATATATATCTCACTGTCGCAAGATTAATATACAATAAATATCGACCTTTCGATCCAAACCAATTAAATATTTTGACAATATCATACAATCCAATAAAATCTCTCTCAACCTTGTCAATAGTTAACAAACAGGGTTAGTTTTTAATCCTGTCAAACTCTAAAATTCATATGTTGGATATTTTTAGTATTTTCAGCGTTGTAGATATAATTGGATTATCCTTTTCGATGAGACCCAAAATTCGTTTGTATGTGATTTTGCAAGGTCACTTGCTAGAGCCATGCAAAACCCAACGATAACTAAAGAGAATTTCTACTAAATTTATATTCTTATTATTCATCTATATATTTATTATTTAGTTCTGTATGTAAGTATGTATGTTACTGCATTCGTATGTATACAGTTTGACATATTACTGAATGACCTTTTTTTTTCATACATATCAGGTCAACTGTCAATTACTCATTTACTATCTTATCAAACCCTTTCTTATTATGTAATTTACTAATATCTTTCACGTATTTTGTTATTCACAAGTTTTGGAAAAATGAGTTTCTCACCTTTCTCATCAGATGCCAGAGTGGATAGTTCTCTATCTGTCAGTCGGCTGACCATGTATGAAGCACATTTTGGTCAGCCAGGAGTTGCTTGAGCAAAGAGATTTTTTTCCAGTGTCTTGCTAGGACTATCCTGGAAACCCTCCCCATTTATCCGGACTTGGGACCGGCACTGAGCTATTATTGTAAATAAAACTGTAAATACTATAAATCAGCAGTCTGTGTGGCCATAAGAGAGGAACATGAAGATATTTAGAGTAAACAGATGTCTTGAAGTCGAGGGAGGAATAAGATACAGAGAAATAAGACAGTATGTTGTTGTTTTGTGGTTTTAGATTCTCCCCCCACGGATGGGTGGAACGGGTCATGAAGGACCCATAGGGCGGTCGTCAGCCGGCACAGGCCCCAACCCCCCACTGTGGTGCCCAGCCACAGCAGTAACTTTCCCAGTAAACACCCTAAACTCTCTTGCCTGGACGAGAGCGATCCGTCGACCTCGCGAATGCGAGGCCAGCGCGTTATCACTGTAATAGCCAGGAGGCTATAAGACAGTAATGTACTTGAAAACCACATAATGACTTCAAGCACCTGGACGTTGCTTTTACCTGGCAGTTTGTCTGGAGGACTTCCTCCTCCAGACAAACTGTCAGGTAAAAGCAACGTCCAGGTGAGGTTAGTAAGGGCATACTCTTGGGTAACGATTACATCTGCCAACCATCCTAGCCCTTAGTAGAAAAGGGAGTTCGTGACGTAAAAACCGAATCAATCAAATCTTTTGTCTAGAGGACTTCATAAACATAAAATAACATGATACAGCAAAGGAAGCAAAGTTCTTATAATGAGGAATCGTTATTCGTAGGAAACGACAATCTGTTATGATAAACACTCATATCACCCGTAGAAAATATCATTGAAAACTAACAACTGGATGCAGTACATAGCAGTATATTCTTGAGGGAGGTCTGGAGACAGAACCACCCAGTTAGAAAATGGGGGTATGAGTGTTTTTATAATATTAGGTCATGTTAGATTTAGTTAAATTAGTTAGATTAGCAGAGTAGGAGAAAACACACCTCATGACAGCACGAGGTGCGTTTGCTTAAGCAGATCCAAAAACTAATTTTGCATGAAAACCAAACACTGGCTACCAAGAGAGTTACGATAGATAGCAAATGCATATCAACATGGAGAAAAAGCTACAGATAGAGAGGAAAAGGGTACAGAATACTGTAATCTGTAATATCACGTTTCAGAGACACAGAACTACTGGGCAATATAAGTAACCGTCATCAGTAAACAAGGAAGATCATTACTATGCAAATGTAATTAGCTGGTGTGCTGAGATAACCAGCTTGGTGACTAATAATCTTACCACCCAAAGCGCTCTAATTAGGTCTGTCAGATCACATAGACATGCATATCATTTCATATCTAGCATACTGATAACTTTAGAAAGCACTGTTCTTGAGTTTATCAGAGAGTTAAGCCCGTAAGGTAAATACATAACAGAATATTGGTATATAATTTAATCATTTTCATATTTAACACAGGGCTCAATTTAACATCCATTATTCTTAACTTCATCAGGGCATAAATCTGAAGAAAAAAAATATAAATTAA
>JAXCGZ010007884.1:5000-10000 GCA_037179515.1 Halocaridina rubra | reverse complement strand
TTAATTCAACTCCCAATCTCATTCTGGACCAACAATAACGAAATACGCACAGTACCATATGTGAAAACATGAATATTTATACCTCGACAGGGACTTGAACCTAGGGCACATAATTACTGTGCCTTGCCAAAGAAAGGAATGCAAACAGCCATCATGAAACTCCGGGCACTGGGACATTCAAAAGTTGGAGTGTAGGCAATAAATATATTACAGATTGCATATTACAACTGAATATATTTTGTGATCTAAGCATGAATAAACGAGGATTCATAATCAACTTTGCCAAGAGAACATAATTTACTATCTATCTATCTACCTATCTATCTATTTATCTATCTATCTACCTATGCTATAATGTTAAAATATTGGAACTTTTTAAATAATTGCATTAACCATGTATTGCTTATACTAAATAAAGATAAACTAAAGTAAACTATATTTCTATCTATTTCCACTTTGATTCCAGACATTGCGTTGCAAATACCAACGCTTTGGGCTCTTTCCCGTAAACACAATTAGGTAATCACCAAATATTGCCAAACGCACCGGAAGGCAAGATAAGATGCCAATATCAAATGGAACGTTGATTTTTTTTTTTATTTCTTTCCAGTGATGTTGCTGACAGCTCATATACTAAAGATTCACACTAGAAGGGACAGTAAGATATCTGTAATTGGTACTTCATTTTACTTGTGAATTATATTATATATTTTTTTTTTTAATTAAAGCAATGTATATTCAAAAAGCCAGAATTATTTTCATGTATTTATTTTTCACTTAAGATTATTACAGGTGATATGATAGTATAACAAACATATCTTAGACAAAAAAATATATACATAAGTGAATAAATACATAAATATATATACAAAGGCCACAGTCGCTGGCCAGTGTAAATATATTCATAAATTCATATGCAGAGACCGCACTCCTTGGTGTAAGGAGGTATAGCAGAGAAATAGAATACACTTTGTCACATCCATCTTTCTAATCATAGATATACTAGAAATCTCTCTCCTTTCATTCTCATTTCACAACCACACACATATAGGTTAAAATACTTGTTTTCTATTTGGAGTTTTCTAACCAGACTACTCTTCTGCACACTGATTCTTTACGGGGTGAAAATACAAAGGGGATAATTCCTAGTACCCTCGCTCGGTCTCATTTACTCGACTTCTATGACAGGCAGGTGAAAAATGAAAGTAGATTTCTTGTGTACTGCCCCAGGAGAAAGAAGAAAAAGCAGAGTAAGAGACAAAACGTGAATGAACTCCGGGATGCAGAGGATACTCAACTCCTCACTTAAATAAAACCTACCCACTTTGCAAAAATATAAATACATTCTTCTTCTTCTTCGCTTCGCATTCACGATGTCGAAAGATCGGTTCCCGTCCAAGACCGAGAGTTTCAGCTGTTTACTGGCAGGAACTGCTGTGGTTGGACACCACAGTGGGGGGTTGGGGCTTGCCCTGGCTGACGAATACCCATTGTATTGAAATGGAAATAAAGTTTGTTTGTTTGTTTGCTTTGTTTGTTTTGTTCTTCTTCTCTCGCTTTTCCCATATCTATATGGGGTCGCGGTTTCTTATCAACCTTTTCCACTCTCTCCTGTCCAATGCTTCTTCTGCACTGAGGTCCTGCTCTCTCAAGTCGTCCCGTATATACAGTCATCCCATAATATATAACAAATACCCACATTATGTACACATTTAGCAAAACCTTTAAACTTTATCATGAAAATATAGCAGTAACACGAATCTTTTAACGACATATGAAAATTATATTTTCCTACCATATACCTGAGTTCTCTTTAGTAGTCACCATGGCTCAAGCGGTAGCGTCCGCGACTTTGAGGCGTCAGGTCGAGGGTTCGCACCCCGTCACGGTCTGAGGTTAGCAAGGGCATGCACTCAGGGTAACGATTACATCTGCCAAAACAAGTCCTTCGCAAGAAGGCCACCGTCCAAGCCCTTGGTAGAAAAGGGAGTCCGTGACGTAAAACCAGAACATACCTGAGTTCTCTTAGTTTAGTTAACTGTTTCAAAAATTTCTGTATTTGCATCAAATTACTAATGTCAACAACATAACTCTTCAACTTTTCACGTGGAAAAGTAAAAAAAAAAGCACTTTAAATTCAGCATATACCTCTTGTGAGACGTCAAAGAAGAGGGGGAGTAGAGGGGAGAATAACTTCTCCCCAAACTGTTTTCCTTTTTTGATGTCGGCTACCCCCCAATTAAAGGGGGAAACAGCCAAGGTATATATATGTATGTATATATAGAAGTTGATAAGCAGCGACACTGAAACAAATTCAAAATTTCATAGCAAATAGTTATCGTTTCAGAGAAAGTCTAACTTGCAGTCGTTTCGAAAGAAAATGCAAATACTGACTAATGTAAAATCAACGACTAAATTATATTTAATCATAAGTATACTTATCATTATCTGAGCTAAGAAGACCATGGAAAGCAGATGAATTATTCTTAAATTTAATTATTAATGCATAATAAGAGACCAGCTAGTCCTAGGGAACATATGTGAAATTAATGGTACGCTGGAATAGGGACTGCGGTAGCGCAGTGGTTAAAACGCTTGACTCGGTTGTGACAAACCAGTGTTTGAGCCCACCGCAAGGTGTTAGGAAGGGTATCCAGCTAAAATTCCCCAGCTCCAACCTGTATATGTCCACCCCTATTTGAATGGGATATACCAGTGACACATGAAGTGGAAAAAGACATAATACGCGCCCCGCCACGGTCTGAGGTTAGCGAGGGCATGCACTCAGGGTAACGATTACATCTGCCAAAACAAGTCCTTCGCAAGAAGGCAACCATCCTAGCCCTTGGTAGAAAAGGGTGTTCGTGACGCAAAACACACTAGAGTCTGTAACAAATGCCTCTACAGTAGTGAAATTGATCATTGGTGCTTTTAAGAATATCATTCAAATTCTCATGAGTGAATATACGTTTAACTGGTTTCTTTAGGTTGCTGATACCTAGGAAATCTCTCCCCTCTGTGCTTTTCCTTTCTTTTGCTACCTGGCCCATAACTCATACACTGCACTTTTGATCTCATAATCCAGACTATCAGTGAAAATTTTAATAAATAATAATATGCAAAAATATGTATAAAATATGTAAATATACGTATAAATATGTAAAAATATGTGTAAAATAATATGTAAAAAAAGTAGGGGGTGTATAGATAGACGACATATTTTGGGTTTAATTTTAGTGTTTTTTTTTATTTTTTTTTATTTTAGGCTGTAAATTACAGAATCCTTAAATCAGTGCCATAACGCTGCATTTTCAAATGAAATACAATTGCTGAGGGAAATATGATGAATTTTATCGTTGTCTACTGAGTTCTGTTATAGCTCCCCCTTGTCATATTCTCTCTCTCTCTCTCTCTCTCTCTCTCTCTCTCTCTCTCTCTCTCTCTCTCTCTCTCTCTCTCTCTCTCTCTCTCTCTCTCTCTCTCTCTCTCTCTCTCTCTCTCTCTCTCTCTCTCTCTCTCTCTCTCTCTCTCCCCACATTGAATAATTCATATGACGTTCAAGTCCCCTCGAATAGTCACACCTGTAGGTGTCAAGCGATGCATGGCTGAAAAAGTTTTTTACCTGTACTTCGACAGTTGCCTGAAAGGTCTCTCACTAAGCGGGTTGTACTAGTTGTAAAAAGAAGACCAAAATGAAAATAACAACCCTAAAAAAGAGGCTGAAAATACCAAAGACATAATTCATTTATCTTCATTGATATTATTATATATCAACTGAAAGATAAAGTCCTCTGGTTCATCATGCTTAAGATGTGAGCCTTCAGAGTATATCAAAATTATTAAGATGACGCACGCAAGTTTCTAATGTAAGAACCACGCCCCCAAATATGTTAATTATTATCAAACCATATTTGTACTATCATTGCACAGACTAAGTAAAGACTAGGTTTGAACATTGAATTGAAAATTCATTTCCCTATCTTACATAGCATAATAATGTAGCCTGTCTGTTTGTCTATCTGTGTGTTTATTGCCTTCTGAAAGGATTCCTTTTGCTTAGAAAAAAATAATGGACAAATTAACAATCAAGATCTTGAAAAAGGACATTGTTTATGGTAGATGTGAAGGAACACATATGTAGAACCATGCCATATGATGCCGAATATCCAGAACAAATTTAGTTCTTCAAAGCTTTAATTTTTTTTTTAATGTGTGCTTTGACTTAGTCACCCCCTCTACAGGGTGATTACGGCCATTGTGAATGAAAAAGTGATTATGTATGTATGTATGTATGTATGTATGTATGTATGTATGTATGTATGTATGTATGTATGTATGTATGTATGTATGTATGTATGTATGTATGTATGTATGTATGTATGTATGTACTTTCATTATGAATATAACAAACATTCAACGTACATTTCACTAATAGGAGAGTCGGAAGAAAACGAAGAGGATTTGACAATGATGGGTTTCGTACCAATATCATTAATATGTGCATTTATTATAATAAACTACAACGGTGCCAGAAACATCTGAATCCTTCAGTTAATTTTATACTTGCATTAACAGGCCAATAAGCAAAAAAAAATACATTAACGAGGAAATAAATTAATAACTAAATATAAACAAACAAGCAGAAATTAAAAAAATAAACAGGTAAATAAATAAATAAATATGTTTATTCTCAGTTATTATGCATAGCATAAGAATGGGCTTTTGGGGCACTAGACATTACATAACACCGAAATAATCCACGTTATATCATTATTGTAATTAGTCATGACGATAATAATATCATATACATCAATGAATAATCTAATGTGTTTTAACTGCACAACAAAGCACACACACACACACACACACACACACACACACACACACACCACACACACATAAACACAAACGTATTTCATTTTTTTTCACCTCAACATATGTCATCACCTTTGCTACAGCAACTTCCGAGTTTTAACATTGAAAATTACATAGTTCCGGTT
>JAXCGZ010007883.1:0-82127 GCA_037179515.1 Halocaridina rubra | reverse complement strand
AATAAACACACTACATATATGAAAACATGAATCATTTTTTTACCCCGATCGGGAATCGAACCTAGGACTTATGATTACTAAGTCAAGGCGCTACCACTACACCACAGAAGGTTAAAAGGAATCCAACCTTATAGCTTATATCTGCTATACTTAGGGATGAACGCATTTTAACTGAAAGCCACTATGTTCATATTACAGATTAACCAATCTCACTCGTGGCTTCATTTTAGCATTTAATTCAATTCCCAGTCTCATCCGGGCCATGAAATACAAGTAAGCACATTACATATGTGAAAACATGAATCATTTTTTTATCCCGACCCGGACTCTAACCTAGGACTTATGATTACTAACTCATGGCTCTACAACTACACCACAAAAGGTTAAAAGGAATCCAACCTTATAGAATATATCTGCTATACTTAGGAATGAAAGCATTCGAACTGAATGCCACTATGTTCATTTTACAGATTCCCCAATCATAGTTGTGGCTTCATTTTAGCATTTAATTCAATTCCCAATCTCATTCGGGCCATGAAATACAAATAAGCACATTACATATGTGAAAACATGAATCATTTTTTTACCCCGACCGGGATTCGAACCTAGGACTTATGATTACTAAGTCAAGGCGCTACCACTACACCACAGAAGGTTAAAAGGAATCCAACCTTATAGCTTATATCTGCTATACTTAGGAATGAACGCATTCTAACTGAATGCCACTATGTTCATATTACAGATTCCCCAACCTCACTCGTGGCTTCATTTTAGCATTTAATTCAATGCCCAATCTAATTCGGGCCATGAAATACAAATAAGCACATTACATATGTGAAAATATGAATCATTTTTTTGCCCCGACCGGGACTCGAACCTAGGACTTATGATTACTAAGTCAAAACGCTACCCCTACACCACAGAAGGTCAAAAGGAATCCAACCTTATAGCTTATATCTGCTATACTTAGGAATGAACGCATTCTAACTGAATGCCACTATGTTCATATTACAGATTCCCCAACCTCACTCGTGGCTTCATTTTAGCATTTAATTCAATTCCCAATCTCATTCGGGCCATGAAATACAAATAAGCACATTACATATGTGAAAACATGAATCATTTTTTTACCCCGTCCTTGGACACAAACCTAGGACTAATGATTACTAAGTCAAGGGGCTACCACTACACCACAGAAGGTTAAAAGGAATCCCACCTTATAGCTTATATCTGCTATACTTAGGAATGAACGCATTCTAACTGAATCCCACTATGTTCATATTACATATTCCCCAACCTCACTCGTGGCTTCATTTTAGCATTTACTTCAAATCACAATCTCATTCGGGCCATGAAATACAAATAAGCACATTACATATGTGAAAACATGAATCATTTTTTTTTACCCCTACCGGGACTCGAACCTAGGACTTATGATTACTAAGTCAAAACGCAACCACTACTCCACAGAAGGTTAAATGGAATCCAACCTTATAGCTTATATCTGCTATACTTAGGAATGAACGCATTCTAACTGAATGCCACTATGTTCATTTTATAGATTCCCCAAACCCATTTGTGGCTTCATTTCAGCATTTAATTCAATTCCCAATCTCATTCCGGCCATGAAATACAAATGAGCACATTACATATGTGAAAACATGAATCATTTTTTTACCCTGACCGGGACTCGAACCTAGGACTTATGATTACTAAGTCAAGGAGCTTCCACTACACCACAGAATGTTAAAAGGAATCCAACCTTATAGCTTATATCTGCTATACTTAGGAATGAACGCATTCTAACTGAATGCCACTATGTTCATTTTACAGATTCCCCAAACCCATTGTGGCTTCATTTTAGTATTTAATTCAATTCCCAATCTCATTCCATCCATGAAATACAAATAAGCACATTACATATGTGAAAACATGAATCATTATTTTAGCCCGTCCGGGTCTCGAACATAGGACTTATGATTACTAAATCAAGGCGCTACCACTACACCACAGAAGGTTAAAAGGAATCCAACCTTATAGCTTATATCTGCTATACTTAGGAATGAACGCATTCTAACTGAATGCCACTATGTTCATATTACAGATTCCCCAACCTCGCTCGTGGCTTCATTTTAGCATTAAATTCAGTTCCCAATCTCATTCGGGCCATGAAATACAAATAAGCACATTACATATGTGAAAACATGAATCATTTTTTTACCCCGATCAGGACTCGAACCTAGGACTTATGATTACTAAGTCAAGGAGCTACCACTACACCACAGAAGTAGTAGGAATCCAACCTTATAGCTTATATCTGCTATACTTAGGATTGAACGCACTCTAACTGAATTCCACTATGTTCATATTACAGATTCCCCAACATCACTCGTGGCTTCATTTTAGCATTTAATTCAATTCCCAATCTCATGCGGGCCATGAAAGACAAAGAAGCACATTACATATGTGAAAACATGAATCATATTTTTGCCCCGACCGGGACTCGAGCCTAGGACTTATGATTACTAAGTCAAGGCGCTACCACTACACCACAGAAGGTTAAAAGGAATCCAACCTTATAGCTTATATCTGCTATACTTAGTAATGTACGCATTCTAACTGAATGCCACTATGTTCATATTGCAAATTCCCCAACCTCGCTCGTGGCTTCATTTTAGCATTTAATTCAATTCCCAATCTCTTTCGGGCCATGAAATAGAAATAAGCACATTACATATGTGAAAACATGAATCATTTTTTACCCAAACCAGGACTCGAACCTAGGACTTATGATTACTAAGTCAAGGCACTACCACTACACCACAGAAGGTTAAAAGGTATCCAACCTTATAGCTTATATCTCCTATACTTAGGAATGAACGCATTCTAACTGAATGCCACTATGTTCATATTACAGATTCCCCAAACTCACTCGTGGCTTCATTTTATCATTTAATTCAATTCCCAATCTCATTCGGGCCATGAAATACAAATAAGCACATTACATATGTGAAAATATGAATCATTTTTTTGCCCCGACCGGGACTCGAACCTAGGACTTATGATTACTAAGTCAAAACGCTACCCCTACACCACAGAAGGTCAAAAGGAATCCAACCTTATAGCTTATATCTGCTATACTTAGGAATGAACGCATTCTAACTGAATGCCACTATGTTCATATTACAGATTCCCCAACCTCACTCGTGGCTTCATTTTAGCATTTAATTCAATTCCCAATCTCATTCGTGCCATTAAATACAAATAAGCACATTACAAACGTGAAAACATGAATTAATTTTGTACCCCAACCGGGACTCGAACCTAGGACATGATTACTAAGTCAAGACGCTACCACTACACCACAGAAGGTTAAAAGGAATCCAACCTTATAGCTTATATCTGCTATACTTAGGAATGAACGCATTCTAACTGAATGCCACTATGTTCATTTTAAAGATTCCCCAAACCCATTTGTGGCTTCATTTTAGCATTTAATTCAACTACCAATCTCATTCCGGCCATGAAATACAAATAAGCACATTACATATGTGAAAACATGAATCATTTTTTTACCCCGATCGGGACTCGAACCTAGGACTTATGATTACTAAGTCAAGGAGCTTCCACTACACCACAGAATGTTAAAAGGAATCCAACCTTATAGCTTATATCTGCTATACTTAGGAATGAACGCATTCTAACTGAATGCCACTATGTTCATATTACAGATTCCCCAACCTCGCTCGTGGCTTCATTTTAGCATTAAATTCAGTTCCCAATCTCATTCGGGCCATGAAATACAAATAAGCACATTACATATGTGAAAACATGAATCATTTTTTTACCCCGATCAGGACTCGAACCTAGGACTTATGATTACTAAGTCAAGGAGCTACCACTACACCACAGAAGTAGAAGGAATCCAACCTTATAGCTTATATCTGCTATACTTAGGATTGAACGCACTCTAACTGAATTCCACTATGTTCATATTACAGATTCCCCAACATCACTCGTGGCTTCATTTTAGCATTTAATTCAATTCCCAATCTCATGCGGGCCATGAAATACAAAGAAGCACATTACATATGTGAAAACATGAATCATATTTTTGCCCCGACCGGGACTCGAGCCTAGGACTTATGATTACTAAGTCAAGGCGCTACCACTACACCACAGAAGGTTAAAAGGAATCCAACCTTATAGCTTATATCTGCTATACTTAGTAATGTACGCATTCTAACTGAATGCCACTATGTTCATATTACAAATTCCCCAACATCACTCATGGCTTCATTTTAGCATTTAATTCAATTCCCAATCTCTTTCGGGCCATGAAATAGAAATAAGCACATTACATATGTGAAAACATGAATCATTTTTTACCCAAACCAGGACTCGAACCTAGGACTTATGATTACTAAGTCAAGGCACTACCACTACACCACAGAAGGTTAAAAGGTATCCAACCTTATAGCTTATATCTCCTATACTTAGGAATGAACGCATTCTAACTGAATGCCACTATGTTCATATTACAGATTCCCCAAACTCACTCGTGGCTTCATTTTATCATTTAATTCAATTCCCAATCTCATTCGGGCCATGAAATACAAATAAGCACATTACATATGTGAAAACATGAATCATTTTTTTACCCCGTCCTGGGACTCGATTCTAGGACTAATGATTACTAAGTCAAGGGGCTACCACTACACCACAGAAGGTTAAAAGGAATCCAACCTTATAGCTTATATCTGCTATACTTAAGAATGAACGCATTCTAACTGAATGCCACTATGTTCATATTACAGATTCCCCAACCTCACTCGTGGCTTCATTTTAGCTTTTACTTCAAATCACAATCTCATTCGGGCCATGAAATACAAATAAGCACATTACATATGTGAAAACATGAATCATTTTTTTTACCCCTACCGGGACTCGAACGTAGGACTTATGATTACTAAGTCAAGGCGCTACCACTACACCACAGAAGGTTAAAAGGAATCCAACATTATAGCTTATATCTGCTATACTTAAGAATGAACGCATTCTAACTGAATGCCACTATGTTCATATTACAGATTCCCCAACCTCACCCGTGGCTTCATTTTAGCATTTAATTCAATTCCCAATCTCATTCGGGCCATGAAATACAAATAAGCACATTACATATGTGAAAACATGAATCATTTTTTTACCCCGACTGGGATTCGAACCTAGGACTTATGATTACTAAGTCAAGGCGCTACCACTACACCACAGAAGGTTAAAAGGAATCCAACCTTATAGCTTATATCTGCTATACTTAGGAATGAACGCATTCTAACTGAATGCCACTATGTTCATTTTACAGATTCCCCAACCTCACTCGTGGCTTCATTTTAGCATTTAATTCAATGCCCAATCTAATTCGGGCCATGAAATACAAATAAGCACATTACATATGTGAAAATATGAATCATTTTTTTGCCCCGACCGGGACTCGAACCTAGGACTTATGATTACTAAGTCAAAACGCTACCCCTACACCACAGAAGGTCAAAAGGAATCCAACCTTATAGCTTATATCTGCTATATTTAGGAATGAACGCATTCTAACTGAATGCCACTATGTTCATATTACAGATTCCCCAACCTCACTCGTGGCTTCATTTTAGCATTTAATTCAATTCCCAATCTCATTCGTGCCATTAAATACAAATAAGCACATTACAAACGTGAAAACATGAATCAATTTTGTACCCCAACCGGGACTCGAACCTAGGACATGATTACTAAGTCAAGACGCTACCACTACACCACAGAAGGTTAAAAGGAATCCAACCTTATAGCTTATATCTGCTATACTTAGGAATGAACGCATTCTAACTGAATGCCACTATGTTCATTTTAAAGATTCCCCAAACCCATTTGTGGCTTCATTTTAGCATTTAGTTCAACTACCAATCTCATTCCGGCCATGAAATACAAATAAGCACATTACATATGTGAAAACATGAATCATTTTTTTACCCCGATCGGGACTCGAACCTAGGACTTATGATTACTAAGTCAAGGAGCTTCCACTACACCACAGAATGTTAAAAGGAATCCAACCTTATAGCTTATATCTGCTATACTTAGGAATGAACGCATTCTAACTGAATGCCACTATGTTCATATTACAGATTCCCCAACCTCGCTCGTGGCTTCATTTTAGCATTAAATTCAGTTCCCAATCTCATTCGGGCCATGAAATACAAATAAGCACACTACATATATGAAAACATGAATAATTTTTTTACCCCGATCGGGACTCGAACCTAGGACTTATGATTACTAAGTCAAGACGCTATCACTACACCACAGAAGGTTAAAAGGAATCCAACCTTATAGCTTATATCTGCTATACTTAGGGATGAACGCATTCTAACTGAAAGCCACTATGTTCATATTACAGATTAACCAACCTCACTCGTGGCTTAATTTTAGCATTTAATTCAATTCCCAATCTCATCCGGGCCATGAAATACAAGTAAGCACATTACGTATGTGAAAACATGAAAACATGAATTATTTTTTTACCCCGACCCGGACTCGAACCTAGGACTTATGATTACTAACTCATGGCGCTACCACTACACCACAGAAGGTTAAAAGGAATCCAACCTGATAGCTTATATCTGCTATAATTAGGAATGAACGCATTCTAACTGAATGCCTCTATGTTCATATTACAAATTCTCCAACCTCACTCATGGCTTCATTTTAGCATTTAATTCAATTCCCAATCTCTTTCGGACCATGAAATAGAAATAAGCACATTACATATGTGAAAACATGAATCATTTTTTACCCGAACCAGGACTCGAACCTAGGACTTATGATTACTAAGTCAAGGGGCTACCACTACACCACAGAAGGTTGAAAGGAATCCAACCTTATAGCTTATATCTGCTATACTTAGGAATGAACGCACTCTAACTGAATGCCACTATGTTCATATTACAGATTCCCCAACATCACTCGTGGCTTCATTTTAGCATTTAATTCAATTCCCAATCTCATTCGGGCCATGAAATACAAATAAGCACATTACATATGTGAAAACATGAATCATTTTTTTACCCCGGTCGGGACTCGAACCTAGGACTTATGATTACTAAGTCAAGGCGCTACCACTACACCACAGAAGGTTAAAAGGAATCCAAACCTTATAGCTTATATCTGCTATACTTAGGAATGAACGCATTCTAACTGAATGCCACTATGTTCATATTACAGATTCCCCAACCTCACTCGTGGCTTCATTTTAGCATTTAATTCAATTCCCAATCTCATTCGGGCCATGAAATACAAATAAGCACATTACATATGTGAAAACATGAATCATTTTTTTACCCAACCAGGACTCGAACCTAGGACTTATGATTACCACAGAAGGTTAAAAGGAATCCAACCTTATAGCTTATATCTGCTATACTTAGGGATGAACGCATTCTAACTGAAAGCCACTATGTTCATATTACAGATTAACGAACCTCACTCGTGGCTTCATTTTATCATTTAATTCAATTCCCAATCTCATTCGGGCCATGAAATACAAATAAGCACATTACATATGTGAAATCATGAATCATGTTTTTACCCCGACCAGGACTCGAACCTAGGACTTATGATTAATAAGTCAAGGCGCTACCACTACACCACAGAAGGTTAAAAGGAATCCAACCTTATAGCTTATATCTGCTATACTTAGGAATGAACGCACTCTAACTGAATGCAACTATGTTCATATTACAGATTCCCCAACATCACTCGTGGCTTCATTTTAGCATTTAATTCAATTCCCAATCTCATTCCGGCCATGAAATACAAATAAGCACATTACATATGTGAAAACATGAATCATTTTTTTACCCCGGCCGGGACTCGAACCTAGGACTTATGATTACTAAGTCAAGGAGCTACCACTACACCACAGAAGGTTAAAAGGAATCCAACCTTATAGCTTATATCTGCTATACTTAGGAATGAACGCATTCTAACTGAATGCCATTATGTTCATATTACAGATTCCCCAACCTCGCTCGTGGCTTCATTTTAGCATTAAATTCAATTCCCAATCTCATTCGGGCCATGAAATACAAATAAGCACATTACATATGTGAAAACATGAATCATTTTTTTACCCCAACCAGGACTCGAACCTAGGACTTATGATTACTAAGTCAAGGAGCTACCACTACACCTTACAGCTTATATCTGCAATACTTAGGAATGAACGCATTCTAACTGAATGCCACTATATTCATATTACAGATTCCCAACCTCACTCGTGGCTCCAGTTTAGCATTTAATTCAATTCCCAATCTCATTCGGGCCATGAAATACAAATAAACACACTACATATATGAAAACATGAATCATTTTTTTACCCCGATCGGGAATCGAACCTAGGACTTATGATTACTAAGTCAAGGCGCTACCACTACACCACAGAAGGTTAAAAGGAATCCAACCTTATAGCTTATATCTGCTATACTTAGGGATGAACGCATTTTAACTGAAAGCCACTATGTTCATATTACAGATTAACCAATCTCACTCGTGGCTTCATTTTAGCATTTAATTCAATTCCCAATCTCATCCGGGCCATGAAATACAAGTAAGCACATTACGTATGTGAAAACATGAATCATTTTTTTATCCCGACCCGGACTCTAACCTAGGACTTATGATTACTAACTCATGGCTCTACCACTACACCACAAAAGGTTAAAAGGAATCCAACCTTATAGAATATATCTGCTATACTTAGGAATGAAAGCATTCGAACTGAATGCCACTATGTTCATTTTACAGATTCCCCAATCATAGTTGTGGCTTCATTTTAGCATTTAATTCAATTCCCAATCTCATTCGGGCCATGAAATACAAATAAGCACATTACATATGTGAAAACATGAATCATTTTTTTACCCCGACCGGGATTCGAACCTAGGACTTATGATTACTAAGTCAAGGCGCTACCACTACACCACAGAAGGTTAAAAGGAATCCAACCTTATAGCTTATATCTGCTATACTTAGGAATGAACGCATTCTAACTGAATGCCACTATGTTCATATTACAGATTCCCCAACCTCACTCGTGGCTTCATTTTAGCATTTAATTCAATGCCCAATCTAATTCGGGCCATGAAATACAAATAAGCACATTACATATGTGAAAATATGAATCATTTTTTTGCCCCGACCGGGACTCGAACCTAGGACTTATGATTACTAAGTCAAAACGCTACCCCTACACCACAGAAGGTCAAAAGGAATCCAACCTTATAGCTTATATCTGCTATACTTAGGAATGAACGCATTCTAACTGAATGCCACTATGTTCATATTACAGATTCCCCAACCTCACTCGTGGCTTCATTTTAGCATTTAATTCAATTCCCAATCTCATTCGGGCCATGAAATACAAATAAGCACATTACATATGTGAAAACATGAATCATTTTTTTACCCCGTCCTTGGACTCAAACCTAGGACTAATGATTACTAAGTCAAGGGGCTACCACTACACCACAGAAGGTTAAAAGGAATCCCACCTTATAGCTTATATCTGCTATACTTAGGAATGAACGCATTCTAACTGAATCCCACTATGTTCATTTTACATATTCCCCAACCTCACTCGTGGCTTCATTTTAGCATTTACTTCAAATCACAATCTCATTCGGGCCATGAAATACAAATAAGCACATTACATATGTGAAAACATGAATCATTTTTTTTTACCCCTACCGGGACTCGAACCTAGGACTTATGATTACTAAGTCAAAACGCTACCACTACTCCACAGAAGGTTAAAAGGAATCCAACCTTATAGCTTATATCTGCTATACTTAGGAATGAACGCATTCTAACTGAATGACACTATGTTCATATAACAAATTTCCCTACCTCACTCGTGGATTCATTTTAGCAATTAATTCAATTCCCAATCTCATTCGTGCCATTAAATACAAATAAGCACATTACAAACGTGAAAACATGAATCAATTTTGTACCCCAACCGGGACTCGAACCTAGGACATGATTACTAAGTCAAGACGCTACCAATACACCACAGAAGGTTAAAAGGAATCCAACCTTATAGCTTATATCTGCTATACTTAGGAATGAACGCATTCTAACTGAATGCCACTATGTTCATTTTATAGATTCCCCAAACCCATTTGTGGCTTCATTTCAGCATTTAATTCAATTCCCAATCTCATTCCGGCCATGAAATACAAATGAGCACATTACATATGTGAAAACATGAATCATTTTTTTACCCTGACCGGGACTCGAACCTAGGACTTATGATTACTAAGTCAAGGAGCTTCCACTACACCACAGAATGTTAAAAGGAATCCAACCTTATAGCTTATATCTGCTATACTTAGGAATGAACGCATTCTAACTGAATGCCACTATGTTCATTTTACAGATTCCCCAAACCCATTGTGGCTTCATTTTAGTATTTAATTCAATTCCCAATCTCATTCCATCCATGAAATACAAATAAGCACATTACATATGTGAAAACATGAATCATTATTTTAGCCCGTCCGGGTCTCGAACCTAGGACTTATGATTACTAAATCAAGGCGCTACCACTACACCACAGAAGGTTAAAAGGAATCCAACCTTATAGCTTATATCTGCTATACTTAGGAATGAACGCATTCTAACTGAATGCCACTATGTTCATATTACAGATTCCCCAACCTCGCTCGTGGCTTCATTTTAGCATTAAATTCAGTTCCCAATCTCATTCGGGCCATGAAATACAAATAAGCACATTACATTTGTGAAAACATGAATCATTTTTTTACCCCGATCAGGACTCGAACCTAGGACTTATGATTACTAAGTCAAGGAGCTACCACTACACCACAGAAGTAGAAGGAATCCAACCTTATAGCTTATATCTGCTATACTTAGGATTGAACGCACTCTAACTGAATTCCACTATGTTCATATTACAGATTCCCCAACATCACTCGTGGCTTCATTTTAGCATTTAATTCAATTCCCAATCTCATGCGGGCCATGAAATACAAAGAAGCACATTACATATGTGAAAACATGAATCATATTTTTGCCCCGACCGGGACTCGAGCCTAGGACTTATGATTACTAAGTCAAGGCGCTACCACTACACCACAGAAGGTTAAAAGGAATCCAACCTTATAGCTTATATCTGCTATACTTAGTAATGTACGCATTCTAACTGAATGCCACTATGTTCATATTACAAATTCCCCAACATCACTCATGGCTTCATTTTAGCATTTAATTCAATTCCCAATCTCTTTCGGGCCATGAAATAGAAATAAGCACATTACATATGTGAAAACATGAATCATTTTTTACCCAAACCAGGACTCGAACCTAGGACTTATGATTACTAAGTCAAGGCACTACCACTACACCACAGAAGGTTAAAAGGTATCCAACCTTATAGCTTATATCTCCTATACTTAGGAATGAACGCATTCTAACTGAATGCCACTATGTTCATATTACAGATTCCCCAAACTCACTCGTGGCTTCATTTTATCATTTAATTCAATTCCCAATCTCATTCGGGCCATGAAATACAAATAAGCACATTACATATGTGAAAACATGAATCATTTTTTTACCCCGTCCTGGGACTCGATTCTAGGACTAATGATTACTAAGTCAAGGGGCTACCACTACACCACAGAAGGTTAAAAGGAATCCAACCTTATAGCTTATATCTGCTATACTTAAGAATGAACGCATTCTAACTGAATGCCACTATGTTCATATTACAGATTCCCCAACCTCACTCGTGGCTTCATTTTAGCTTTTACTTCAAATCACAATCTCATTCGGGCCATGAAATTCAAATAAGCACATTACATATGTGAAAACATGAATCATTTTTTTTACCCCTACCGGGACTCGAACGTAGGACTTATGATTACTAAGTCAAGGCGCTACCACTACACCACAGAAGGTTAAAAGGAATCCAACATTATAGCTTATATCTGCTATACTTAAGAATGAACGCATTCTAACTGAATGCCACTATGTTCATATTACAGATTCCCCAACCTCACCCGTGGCTTCATTTTAGCATTTAATTCAATTCCCAATCTCATTCGGGCCATGAAATACAAATAAGCACATTACATATGTGAAAACATGAATCATTTTTTTACCCCGACTGGGATTCGAACCTAGGACTTATGATTACTAAGTCAAGGCGCTACCACTACACCACAGAAGGTTAAAAGGAATCCAACCTTATAGCTTATATCTGCTATACTTAGGAATGAACGCATTCTAACTGAATGCCACTATGTTCATTTTACAGATTCCCCAACCTCACTCGTGGCTTCATTTTAGCATTTAATTCAATGCCCAATCTAATTCGGGCCATGAAATACAAATAAGCACATTACATATGTGAAAATATGAATCATTTTTTTGCCCCGACCGGGACTCGAACCTAGGACTTATGATTACTAAGTCAAAACGCTACCCCTACACCACAGAAGGTCAAAAGGAATCCAACCTTATAGCTTATATCTGCTATACTTAGGAATGAACGCATTCTAACTGAATGCCACTATGTTCATATTACAGATTCCCCAACCTCACTCGTGGCTTCATTTTAGCATTTAATTCAATTCCCAATCTCATTCGTGCCATTAAATACAAATAAGCACATTACAAACGTGAAAACATGAATCAATTTTGTACCCCAACCGGGACTCGAACCTAGGACATGATTACTAAGTCAAGACGCTACCACTACACCACAGAAGGTTAAAAGGAATCCAACCTTATAGCTTTTATCTGCTATACTTAGGAATGAACGCATTCTAACTGAATGCCACTATGTTCATTTTAAAGATTCCCCAAACCCATTTGTGGCTTCATTTTAGCATTTAATTCAACTACCAATCTCATTCCGGCCATGAAATACAAATAAGCACATTACATATGTGAAAACATGAATCATTTTTTTACCCCGATCGGGACTCGAACCTAGGACTTATGATTACTAAGTCAAGGAGCTTCCACTACACCACAGAATGTTAAAAGGAATCCAACCTTATAGCTTATATCTGCTATACTTAGGAATGAACGCATTCTAACTGAATGCCACTATGTTCATATTACAGATTCCCCAACCTCGCTCGTGGCTTCATTTTAGCATTAAATTCAGTTCCCAATCTCATTCGGGCCATGAAATACAAATAAGCACATTACATATGTGAAAACATGAATCATTTTTTTACCCCGATCAGGACTCGAACCTAGGACTTATGATTACTAAGTCAAAGCGCTACCACTACACCTTACAGCTTATATCTGCTATACTTAGGAATGAACGCATTCTAACTGAATGCCATTATGTTCATATTACAGATTCCCCAACCTCACTCGTGGCTCCAGTTTAGCATTTAATGCAATTCCCAATCTCATTCGGGCCATGAAATACAAATAAGCACACTACATATATGAAAACATGAATAATTTTTTTACCCCGATCGGGACTCGAACCTAGGACTTATGATTACTAAGTCAAGACGCTATCACTACACCACAGAAGGTTAAAAGGAATCCAACCTTATAGCTTATATCTGCTATACTTAGGGATGAACGCATTCTAACTGAAAGCCACTATGTTCATATTACAGATTAACCAACCTCACTCGTGGCTTAATTTTAGCATTTAATTCAATTCCCAATCTCATCCGGGCCATGAAATACAAGTAAGCACATTACGTATGTGAAAACATGAATTATTTTTTTACCCCGACCCGGACTCGAACCTAGGACTTATGATTACTAACTCATGGCGCTACCACTACACCACAGAAGGTTAAAAGGAATCCAACCTGATAGCTTATATCTGCTATAATTAGGAATGAACGCATTCTAACTGAATGCCTCTATGTTCATATTACAAATTCTCCAACCTCACTCATGGCTTCATTTTAGCATTTAATTCAATTCCCAATCTCTTTCGGACCATGAAATAGAAATAAGCACATTACATATGTGAAAACATGAATCATTTTTTACCCGAACCAGGACTCGAACCTAGGACTTATGATTACTAAGTCAAGGGGCTACCACTACACCACAGAAGGTTGAAAGGAATCCAACCTTATAGCTTATATCTGCTATACTTAGGAATGAACGCACTCTAACTGAATGCCACTATGTTCATATTACAGATTCCCCAACATCACTCGTGGCTTCATTTTAGCATTTAATTCAATTCCCAATATCATTCGGGCCATGAAATACAAATAAGCACATTACATATGTGAAAACATGAATCATTTTTTTACCCCGGTCGGGACTCGAACCTAGGACTTATGATTACTAAGTCAAGGCGCTACCACTACACCACAGAAGGTTAAAAGGAATCCAAACCTTATAGCTTATATCTGCTATACTTAGGAATGAACGCATTCTAACTGAATGCCACTATGTTCATATTACAGATTCCCCAACCTCACTCGTGGCTTCATTTTAGCATTTAATTCAATTCCCAATCTCATTCGGGCCATGAAATACAAATAAGCACATTACATATGTGAAAACATGAATCATTTTTTTACCCCGACCAGGACTCGAATCTAGGACTTATGATTACCACAGAAGGTTAAAAGGAATCCAACCTTATAGCTTATATCTGCTATACTTAGGGATGAACGCATTCTAACTGAAAGCCACTATGTTCATATTACAGATTAACGAACCTCACTCGTGGCTTCATTTTATCATTTAATTCAATTCCCAATCTCATTCGGGCCATGAAATACAAATAAGCACATTACATATGTGAAATCATGAATCATGTTTTTACCCCGACCAGGACTCGAACCTAGGACTTATGATTAATAAGTCAAGGCGCTACCACTACACCACAGAAGGTTAAAAGGAATCCAACCTTATAGCTTATATCTGCTATACTTAGGAATGAACGCACTCTAACTGAATGCAACTATGTTCATATTACAGATTCCCCAACATCACTCGTGGCTTCATTTTAGCATTTAATTCAATTCCCAATCTCATTCCGGCCATGAAATACAAATAAGCACATTACATATGTGAAAACATGAATCATTTTTTTACCCCGGCCGGGACTCGAACCTAGGACTTATGATTACTAAGTCAAGGAGCTACCACTACACCACAGAAGGTTAAAAGGAATCCAACCTTATAGCTTATATCTGCTATACTTAGGAATGAACGCATTCTAACTGAATGCCATTATGTTCATATTACAGATTCCCCAACCTCGCTCGTGGCTTCATTTTAGCATTAAATTCAATTCCCAATCTCATTCGGGCCATGAAATACAAATAAGCACATTACATATGTGAAAACATGAATCATTTTTTTACCCCAACCAGGACTCGAACCTAGGACTTATGATTACTAAGTCAAGGAGCTACCACTACACCTTACAGCTTATATCTGCAATACTTAGGAATGAACGCATTCTAACTGAATGCCACTATATTCATATTACAGATTCCCAACCTCACTCGTGGCTCCAGTTTAGCATTTAATTCAATTCCCAATCTCATTCGGGCCATGAAATACAAATAAACACACTACATATATGAAAACATGAATCATTTTTTTACCCCGATCGGGAATCGAACCTAGGACTTATCATTACTAAGTCAAGGCGCTACCACTACACCACAGAAGGTTAAAAGGAATCCAACCTTATAGCTTATATCTGCTATACTTAGGGATGAACGCATTTTAACTGAAAGCCACTATGTTCATATTACAGATTAACCAATCTCACTCGTGGCTTCATTTTAGCATTTAATTCAATTCCCAATCTCATCCGGGCCATGAAATACAAGTAAGCACATTACGTATGTGAAAACATGAATCATTTTTTTATCCCGACCCGGACTCTAACCTAGGACTTATGATTACTAACTCATGGCTCTACCACTACACCACAAAAGGTTAAAAGGAATCCAACCTTATAGAATATATCTGCTATACTTAGGAATGAAAGCATTCGAACTGAATGCCACTATGTTCATTTTACAGATTCCCCAATCATAGTTGTGGCTTCATTTTAGCATTTAATTCAATTCCCAATCTCATTCGGGCCATGAAATACAAATAAGCACATTACATATGTGAAAACGTGAATCATTATTTTAGCCCGTCCGGGTCTCGAACCCAGGACTTATGATTACTAAGTCAAGGCGCTACCACTACACCACAGAAGATTAAAAGGAATCCAACCTTATAGCTTATATCTGCTATACTTAGGAATAAACGCATTCTAAATGAATGCCATTATGTTCATATTACAGATTCCCCAACCTCACTCGAGGCTTCATTTTAGTATTTGCTTCAATTACCAATCTCATTCGGGATATGAAATACAAATAAGCACATTACATATGTGAAAACATGAATAATTTTTTTTTTACCCCGACCGGGACTCGAACCAAGGACTTATGATTACTAAGTCAAGGCGCTACCGCTACCACTACAATACATATGTGAAAACATGATTCATTTTTTTTACCCCGACCGGGACTCGAACCTAGGACTTATGATTACTAAATCAAGACGCTACCACTACACCACAGAAGGTTAAAAGGAATCCAACCCTATAAGCTTATATCTGCTATACTTAATAATGAACGCATTCTAACCGAATGACACTATGTTCATATTAAAGATTCCCCAACCTCACTCGTGGCTTCATTTTAGCAATTCATTCAATTCTCAATCTCATTCGGGCCATTAAATACAAATAAGCACATTACATAGGTGAAAACATGAATCATTTTTTTTACCCCGACCGGGATTCGAACCTAGGACTTATGATTACTAAGTCAAGGCGCTACCACTACACCACAGAAGGTTAAAAGGAATCCAACCTTATAGCTTATATCTGCTATACTTAGAAATGAACGCATTCTAATTGAATGCCACTATGTTTATATTACAGATTCCCTAATCTCACTCGTGGCTTCATTTTATCATTGAATTCAATTCTCAATCTCATTCGCGCCATGAAATACAAAATAGCACATTACATATGTGAAAACATGAATCATTTTTTTACCCCGACCGGGATTCGAACCTAGGTCTTATGATTACTAAGTCAAGGCGCTACCACTACACCACAGAAGGTTAAAAGGAATCCAACCTTATAGCTAATATCTGCTATACTAAGGGATGAATGCATTCTAACTGAAAGCCACTATGTTCATTTTACAGATTAACCAACCTCACTCATGGCTTCATTTTAGCATTTAATTCAATTCCCAATATCATTCGGGCCATGGAATACAAATATGCACATTACATATGTTAAAACATGAATCATTTTTTTTACCCCGACCGGGACTCGAACCTAGGACTTATGATTACTAAAACAAGACGCTACCACTACACCACAGAAGGTTAAAAGGAATCCAACCCTATAGCTTATATCTGCTATACTTAATAATGAACGCATTCTAACCGAATGACACTATGTTCATATTAAAGATTCCCCAACCTCACTCGTGGCTTCATTTTAGCAATTCATTCAATTCCCAATCTCATTCGGGCCATTAAATACAAATAAGCACATTACATAGGTGAAAACATGAATCATTTTTTTTACCCCGACCGGGATTCGAACCTAGGACTTATGATTACTAAGTCAAGGCGCTACCACTACACCACAGAAGGTTAAAAGGAATTCAACCTTATAGCTTATATCTGCTATACTTAGAATTGAACGCATTCTAATTGAATGCCACTATGTTTATATTACAGATTCCATAATCTCACTCGTGGCTTCATTTTATCATTGAATTCAATTCTCAATCTCATTCGCGCCATGAAATACAAAATAGCACATTACATATGTGAAAACATGAATCATTTTTTTACCCCGACCGGGATTCGAACCTAGGTCTTATGATTACTAAGTCAAGGCGCTACCACTACACCACAGAATGTTAAAAGGAATCCAACCTTATAGCTTATATCTGCTATACTAAGGGATGAACGCATTCTAACTGAAAGCCACTATGTTTATATTACAGATTCCATAATCTCACTCGTGGCTTCATTTTATCATTGAATTCAATTCTCAATCTCATTCGCGCCATGAAATACAAAATAGCACATTACATATGTGAAAACATGAATCATTTTTTTTACCCCGACCGGGATTCGAACCTAGGTCTTATGATTACTAAGTCAAGGCGCTACCACTACACCACAGAATGTTAAAAGGAATCCAACCTTATAGCTTATATCTGCTATACTTAGGAATGAGCGCATTCTAACTGAATGCCACTATGTTCATATTACAGATTCCCCAACCTCACTCGTGGCTTCATTTTAGCAATTAATTCAATCATTTTTTTACCCCGACCGGGATTCGAACCTAGGTCTTATGATTACTAAGTCAAGGCGCTACCACTACACCACAGAATGTTAAAAGGAATCCAACCTTATAGCTTATATCTGCTATACTAAGGGATGAACGCATTCTAACTGAAAGCCACTATGTTCATATTACAGATTAACCAACCTCACTCATGGCTTCATTTTAGCATTTAATTCAATTCCCAATATCATTCGGGCCATGGAATACAAATATGCACATTACATATGTGAAAACATGAATCCTTTTTTTACTCCGACCGGGACTCGACCCCGATTACTAAGTCAAGGCGCTACCACTACACCACAGAAGGTTAAAAGGAATCCAACCTTATAGCTTATATCTGCTATACTTAGGAATGAACGCATTCTAACTGAATGCCGCTATGTTCATATTACAGATTCCCCAACCTCACCCGTGGCTTCATTTTAGCATTTAATTCAATTCCCAATCTCATTCGGGCCATGAAATACAAATAAGCACATTACATATGTGAAAACATGAATCATTTTTTTACCCCGACCGGGATTCGAACCTAGGACTTATGATTACTAAGTCAAGGCGCTACCACTACACCACAGAAGGTTAAAAGGAATCCAACCTTATAGCTTATATCTGCTATACTTAGGAATGAGCGCATTCTAACTGAATGCCACTATGTTCATATTACAGATTCCCCAACCTCACTCGTGGCTTCATTTTAGCAATTAATTCAATGCCCAATCTAATTCGGGCCATGAAATACAAATAAGCACATTACATATGTGAAAATATGAATCATTTTTTTACCCCGACTGGGACTCGAACCTAGGACTTATGGTTACTAAGTCAAAACGCTACCACTACACCACAGAAGGTTAAAAGGAATCCAACCTTATAGCTTATATCTGCTATACTTAGGGATGAACGCATTCTAACTGAAAGCCACTATGTTCATATTACAGATTCCCCAACCTCACTCGTGGCTTCATTTTAGCATTTAATTCAATTCCCAATCTCATTCGGGCCATGAAATACAAATAAGCACATTACATATGTGAAAACAAGAATAATTTTTTTACCCCGTCCAGGGACTCGAACCTAGGGCTAATGATTACTTAATCAAGGCGCTACCACTACACCACAGAAGGTCAAAAGGAATCCAACCTTATAGCTTATATCTCCTATACTTAGGAATGAACGCATTCTAACTGAATGCCACTATTTTCATATTACAGATTCCCCAACCTCACTCGTGGCTTCACTTTAGCATTTAATTCAATTCCCAATCTCATTCGGGCCATGAAATACAAATAAGCACATTACATATGTGAAAACATGAATCATTTTTTTACCCCGTCCTTAGACTCGAACCTAGGACTAATGATTACTAAGTCAAGGGGCTACCACTACACCACAGAGGGTTAAAAGAAATCCAACCTTATAGCTTATATCTGCTATACTTAGGAATGAACGCATTCTAACTGAATGCCACTATGTTCATATTACAGATTCCCCAACCTCACTCGTGGCTTCATTTTAGCATTTACTTCAAATCACAATCTCATTCGGGCCATGAAATACAAATAAGCACATTACATATGTGAAAACATGAATCATTTTTTTTACCCCTACCGGGATTCGAACCTAGGACTTATGATTACTAAGTGAAAACGCTACCACTACACCACAGAAGGTTAAAAGGAATCCAACCTTATTGCTTATATCTGCTATGCTTAATAATGAACGCAGTCTAACCGAATGACACTATGTTTATATTAAAGATTCCCAAACCTCACTCGTGGCTTCATTTTAGCAATTAATTCAATTCCCAATATCATTCGGGCCATGAAATACAAATAAGCACATTACAAATGTGAAAACATGAATCAATTTTTTATCCCGACCGGGACTCGAACCTAGGACTTATGATTACTAAGTCAAGGTGCTACCACTACACCACAGAAGGTTAAAAGGAATCCAACCTTATAGCTTATATCTGCTATACTTAGGAATGAACGCATTCTAATTGAATGCCACTATGTTCATATTACAGATTCCCCAATCTCACTCGTGGCTTCATTTTTGCATTTAATTCAATTCCCAATCTCATTCGTGCCATGAAATACAAATAAGTACATTACATATGAGAAAACATGAATCATTTTTTTACCCCGACCGGGATTCGAACCTTGGACTTATGATAACTAAGTCAAGGCGCTACCACTACACCACAGCAGGTTAAAAGGAATCCAACCTTATAGATTATATCTGCTATACTTATCAATGAACGCATTCTAACTGAATGCCATTATGTTAATTTTACAGATTCCCCAACCCCAGTTGTGGCTTTATTTTAGCATTTAATTTAATTCCCAATCTCATTCTGGCCATGAAATACAAATAAGCACATTACATATGTGAAAACATGAATCATTATTTTACCCAGACCGGGACTCGAACTTAGGACTTATGATTACTAAGTCAAGGCGCTACCACTACACCACAGAAGGTTAAAAGGAATCCAACCTTATAGCTTATATCTGCTATACTTAGGAATGAACGCATTCTAACTGAATGCCACTATGTTCATATTACAGATTCCCGATCTCTCGTGGCTTCATTTTAGCATTTAATTCAATTCCCAATCTCATTCGGGCCATGAAATACAAATAAGCACATTACATATGTGAAAACATGAATCATTTTTTTACCCCGACCTGGGACTCGAACCTTGGACTTATGATTACTAAGTAAAGGCGCTACCACTACACCACAGAAGATTAAAAGGAATCCAACCTTATAGCTTATATCTGCTATACTTAGGAATGAACGCATTCTAACTGAATGCCACTATGTTCATATTACAGATTCCCCAACCTCACTCGTGGCTTCATTTTAGCATTTAATTCAATTCCCAATCTCATTCGGGCCTTGAAATGCAAATAAGCACATTACATATGTGAAAACATGAATCATTTTTTTTACCCCGACCGGGATTCGAACCTAGGACTTATGATTACTAAGTCAAGGCGCTACCACTACACCACAGAAGGTTAAAAGAAATCCAACCTTATAGCTTATATCTGCTATACTTAGGAATGAACGCATTCTAACTGAATGCCACCATGTTCATTTTACAGATTCCCCAAACCCAGTTGTGGCTTCATTTTTGCATTTAATTTAATTCCCAATCTCATTAGGGCCATGAAATACAAATAAGCACATTACATATGTGAAAACATGAATCATTATTTTAGCCCGTCCTGGGACTCGAACCTAGGACTTATGATTACTAAGTCAAGGCGCTACCACTACACCACAGAAGGTTAGAAGGAATCCAACCTTATAGCTTATATCTGCTATACTTAGGAATGAACGCACTCTAACTGAATGCAACTATGTTCATATCACAGATTCCCCAACATCACTCGTGGCTTCATTTTAGCATTTAATTCAATTCCCAATCTCATTCCGGCCATGAAATACAAATAAGCACATTACATATGTGAAAACATGAAACGTTTTTTTACCCCGACCGGGACTCGAACCTAGGACTTATGATTACTAAGTCAAGGCGCTACCACTACACCACAGAAGGTTAAAAGGAATCCAACCTTATAGCTTATATCTGCTATACTTAGGAATGAACGCATTCTAACTGAATGCCACTATGTTCATATTACAGATTCCCGATCTCTCGTGGCTTCATTTTAGCATTTAATTCAATTCCCAATCTCATTCGGGCCATGAAATACAAATAAGCACATTACATATGTGAAAACATGAATCATTTTTTTACCCCGACCAGGACTCGAACCTAGGACTTATGATTACTAAGTCAAGGCGCTACCACTACACCACAGAAGGTTCAAAGGAATCCAACCTTATAGCTTATATCTCCTATACTTAGGAATGAACGCATTCTACTGAATGCCATTATGTTCATATTACAGATTCCCCAACCTCACTCTTGGCTTCATGTTAGCATTTAATTCAATTCCCAATCTCATTCGGGCCATGAAATAAAAATAAGCACATTACATATGTGAAAACATGAATAATCTTTTTGCCCCGGCCGGGACTTGAACCTAGGACTTATGATTACTAAGTCAAGGCGCTACCACTACACCACAGAAGGTTAAAAGGAATCCAACCTTATAGCTTATATCTGCTATACTTAGGGATGAACGCATTCTAACTGAAAGCCACTATGTTCATATTACAGATTCCCCAACCTCACTCGTGGCTTCATTTTAGCATTTAATTCAATTCCCAATCTCATTCGGGCCATGAAATACAAATAAGCACATTACATATGTGAAAACATGAATCATTTTTTTACCCCGTCCCGTGACTCGAACCTATGGCTAATGTTTACTTAATCAAGGCGCTACCACTACACCACAGAAGGTCAAAAGGAATCCAACCTTATAGCTTATATCTGCTATACTTAGGAATGAACGCATTCTAACTTAATGCCACTATGTTCATATTACAGATTCCCCAACCTCACTCGTGGCTTCATTTTAGCATTTTAAATCAATACCCAATCTAATTCGGGCCATGAAATACAAATAAGCACATTACATATGTGAAAACGTGAATCATTTTTTTTTACCCCGACCAGAACTCGAACCTAGGACTTATGATTACTAAGTCAAGGCGCTACCACTACACCACAGAAGGTTAAAAGGAATCTAACCTTATAGCTTATATCTGATATACTTGGGAATGAACGCATTCTAACTGAATGCCACTATGTTCATATTACAGATTCCCCAACCTCACTCGTGGCTTCATTTTAGCATTTAATTCAATACCCAATCTCATTCCGGCCATGAAATACAAATAAGCACATTACATATGTGAAAACATGAATCATTTTTTTTACCCCGACCGGGACTCGAACCTAGGACTTATGATTACTAAGTCAAGGCGCTACCACTACACCACAGAATGTTAAAAGGAATCCAACCTTATAGCTTATATCTGCTATACTTATGAATGAACGCATTCTAACTGAATGACACTATGTTCATTTTACAGATTCCCCAAACCCATTTGTGGCTTCATTTTAGCATTTAATTCAATTCCCAATCTCATTCCGGCCATGAAATACAAATAAGCACATTACATATGTGAAAACATGAATCATTTTTTTACCCCGATCAGGACTCGAACCTAGGACTTATGATTACTAAGTCAAGGAGCTACCACTACACCTTACAGCTTATATCTGCTATACTTCGGAATGAACGCATTCTAACTGAATGCCACTATATGCATATTACAGATTCCCCAACCTCACTCGTGGCTCCAGTTTAGCATTTAATTCAATTCCCAATCTCATTCGGGCCATGAAATACAAATAAGCACACTACATATATGAAAACATGAATCATTTTTTTACCCCGATCGGGACTCGAACCTAGGACTTATGATTACTAAGTCAAGGCGCTATTACTACACCACAGAAGGTTAAAAGGAATCCAACCTTATAGCTTATATCTGCTATACTTCGGGATGAACGCCTTCTAACTGAAAGCTACTATGTTCATATTACATATTAACCAACCTCACTCGTGGCTTCATTTTAGCATTTAATTCAATTCCCAATCTCATCTGGGCCATGAAATACAAGTAAGCACATTACGTATGTGAAAACATGAATCATTTTTTTACCCCGACCCGGACTCGAACCTAGGACTTATGATTACTAACTCATGGCGCTACCACTACACCACAGAAGGTTAAAAGGAATCCAACCTGATAGCTTATATCTGCTATAATTAGGAATGAACGCATTTTAACTGAATGCCTCTATGTTCATATTACAAATTCCCCAACCTCACTCATGGCTTCATTTTAGCATTTAATTCAATTCCCAATCTCTTTCGGGCCATGAAATAGAAATAAGCACATTACATATGTGAAAACATGAATCATTTTTTACCCGAACCAGGACTCGAACCTAGGACTTATGATTACTAAGTCAAGGCGCTACCACTACACCACAGAAGGTTAAAAGGTATCCAACCTTATAGCTTATATCTGCTATACTTAGGAATGAACGCATTCTAACTGAATGCCACTATGTTCATATTACAGATTCCCCAAACTCACTCGTGGCTTCATTTTATCATTTAATTCAATTCCCAATCTCATTCGGGCCATGAAAACAAATAAGCACATTACATATGTGAAAACATGAATAAAGTTTTTACCCTGACCGGGACTCTAATGATTACTAAGTCCAGGCGCTACCACTACACCACAGAAGGTTAAAAGGAATCCAACTTTATAGCTTATATCTGCTATACTTAGGAATTAATGCATTCTAACTGAATGCCACTATCTTCATATTATAGATTCCCAAAAGTCAGTCGTAGCTTAATTTTAGCACTTAATTCAATTCACAATCTCATTCGGGCCGTGAAATACAAATAAGCACATTACATATGTGAAATCATGAATCATTTTTTTACCATGATCGGGACTCGAACCTAGGATTTATGATTACTAAGTCAAGGAGCTACCACTACACCACAGAAGGTTAGAAGGAATCCAACCTTATAGCTTATATCTGCTATACTTAGGAATGAACGCACTCTAACTGAATGCCACTATGTTCATATTACAGATTCCCCAACCTCACTCGTGGCTTCATTTTAGCATTTAATTCAATACCCAATCTAATTCGGGCCATGAAATACAAATAAGCACATTACATATGTGAAAACATGAATCATTTTTTTTACCCCGACCTTGACTCGAACCTAGGACTTATGATTACTAAGTAAAGGCGCTACCACTACACCACAGAATGTTAAAAGGAATCCAACCTTATAGCTTATATCTACTATACTTATGAATGAACGCATTCTAACTGAATGACACTATGTTCATATTACAGATTCCCCAACATCACTCGTGGCTTCTTTTTAGCTTTTAATTCAATTCCCAATCTCATTCGGGCCATGAAATACAAATAAGCACATTACATATGTGAAAACATGAATCATTTTTTTACCCCAGCCGTGACTCGAACCTAGGACTTATGATTACTAAGTCAAGGCGCTACCAATACACCACAGAAGGTTAAAAGGAATCCAACCTTATAGCTTATATCTGCTATACTTAGGGATGAAAGCATTCTAACTGAAAGCCACTATGTTCATACTACAGATTCCCCAACCTCACTCGTGGCTTCATTTAAGGCATTTAATTCAATTTCCAATCTTATTCGGGCCATGAAATACAAATAAGCACATTACATATGTGAAAACATGAATAATTTTTTTTTACCACAACCGGGATTCAAACCTAGGACTTATGATTACTGTCAAGGCGCTACCACTACACCACAGAAGGTTAAAAGGAATCCAACCTTATAGCTTATATCTGCTGTGCTAATGGATGAACGCATTCTAACTGAAAGCCACTATGTTCATATTACAGATTAACCAACCTCACTCTAGGCTTCATTTTAGCATTTAATTCAATTCCCAATGTCATTCGGGCACTACCACTACACCACAGAAGGTTAAAAGGAATCCAACCTTATAGCTTATATCTGCTACACTTAGGAATGAACGCATTCTAACTGAATGACACTATGTTTATATTACAGATTCCCCAACATCACTCGTGGCTTCATTTTAGCATTTAATTCAATTTCCAATCTCATTCGGGCACTACCACTACACCACAGAAGGTTAAAAGGAAATCAACCTTATAGCTTATATCAACTATACTTAGGAATGAATGCATTCTAACTGAAAGCCACTATGTTCATATTACAGATTAACCAACCTCACTCGTGGCTTCATTTTGGCATTTAATTCAATTCCCAATGTCATTCGGGCACTACCACTACACCACAGAAGGTTAAAAGGAATCCAACCTTATAGCTTATATCAGCTATACTTAGGAATGAATGCATTCTAACTGAAATCCACTCTGTTCATATTACAGATTAACCAACCTCACTCGTGGCTTCATTTTGGCATTTAATTCAATTCCCAATCTCATTCGGGCCATGAAATACAAATAATCATTTTTTTACCCCGACCAGGACTCGAACTTAGGACTAATGATTACTAAGTCAAGGCGCTACCACTACACCACAGAAGGTTAAAAGGAATCCAACCTTATAGCTTATATCTGCTATATTTAGGAATGAACGCATTCTAACTGAATGCCACTGTTTTCATATTACAGATTCCCCAACCTCACTCGTGGCTTCATTTTAGCATTTAATTCAATACCCAATCTAATTCGGGCCATGAAATACAAATAAGCACATTACATATGTGAAAACATGAATCATTTTTTTTTACCCTGACCGGGACTCGAACCTAGGACTTATGATTACTAAGTCAAGGCGCTACCACTACACCACAGAAGGCTAGAAGGAATCCAACCTCATAGCTTATACCTGTTATACTTAGGATTGAACGCACTCTAACTGAATGCCACTATGTTCATATTACAGATTCCCCAATCTCACTCGTGGCTTCATTTTAGCATTTAATTCAATGCCCAATCTAATTCGGGCCATGAAATACAAATAAGCACATTACATATGTGAAAATATGAATCATTTTTTTACCCCGACCGGGACTCGAACCTAGGACTTATGATTACTGAGTCAAAACGCTACCACTACACCACAGAAGGTTAAAAGGAATCCAACCTTATAGCTTATATCTGCTATACTTAGGGATGAACGCATTCTAACTGAAAGCCACTATGTTCATATTACAGATTCCCCAACCTCACTCGTGGCTTCATTTTAGCATTTAATTCAATTCCCAATCTCATTCGGGCCATGAAATACAAATAAGCACATTACATATGTGAAAACATGAATCATTTTTTTACCCCGTCCCGGGACTCGAACCTAGGGCTAATGATTACTTAATCAAGGCGCTACCAATACACCACAGAAGGTCAAAAGGAATCCAACCTTATAGCTTATATCTGCTATACTTAGGAATGAACGCATTCTAACTGAATGCCACTATGTTCATATTACAGTTTCCCCAACCTCACTCGTGGCTTCATTTTAGCATTTACTTCAAATCACAATCTCATTCGGGCCATGAAATACAAATAAGCACATTACATATGTGAAAACATGAATCATTTTTTTTACCCCTACCGGGACTCGAACCTAGGACTTATGATTATTAAGTCAAAACGCTACCACTACACCACAGAAGGTTAAAAGGAATCCAACCTTACAGCTTATATCTGCTATACTTAGGAATGAACGCATTCTAATTGAATGACACTATGTTCATATAACAAATTTCCCTACCTCACTCGTGGCTTCATTTTAGCAATTAATTCAATTCCCAATCTCATTCGTGCCATGAAATACAAATAAGCACATTACAAACGTGAAAACATGAATCAATTTTTTACCCCAACCGGGACTCGAACCTAGGACATGATTACTAAGTCAAGACGCTACCACTACACCACAGAAGGTCAAAAGGAATCCAACCTTATAGCTTATATCTGCTATACTTAGGAATGAACGCATTCTAACTGAATGCCACTATGTTCATTTTACAGATTCCCCAAACCCATTTGTGGCTTCATTTTAGCATTTAATTCAATTCCCAATCTCATTCCGGCCATGAAATACAAATAAGCACATTACATATGTGAAAACATGAATCATTTTTTTACCCCGACCGGGACTCGAACCTAGGACTTATGATTACTAAGTCAAGGAGCTTCCACTACACCACAGAATGTTAAAAGGAATCCAACCTTATAGCTTATATCTGCCATACTTAGGAATGAACGCATTCTAACTGAATGCCACTATGTTCATTTTACAGATTCCCCAAACCCATTGTGGCTTCATTTTAGCATTTAATTCAATTCCCAATCTCATTCCATCCATGAAATACAAATAAGCACATTACATATGTGAAAACATGAATCATTATTTTAACCCGTCCGGGTCTCGAACCTAGGACTTATGATTACTAAGTCAAGGTGCTACCACTACACCACAGAAGGTTAAAAGGAATCCAACCTTATAGCTTATATCTGCTATACTTAGGAATGAACGCATTCTAACTGAATGCCATTATGTTCATATTACAGATTCCCAACCTCGCTCGTGGCTTCATTTTAGCATTAAATTCAGTTCCCAATCTCATTCGGGCTATGAAATACAAATAAGCACATTACATATGTGAAAACATGAATCATTTTTTTGCCCTGATCAGGACTCGAACCTAGGACTTATGATTGCTAAGTCAAGGAGCTACCACTACACCTTACAGCTTATATCTGCTATACTTAGGAATGAACGCATTCTAACTGAATGCCACTATATTCATATTACAGATTCCCCAACCTCACTCGTGGCTCCAGTTTAGCATTTAATTCAATTCCCAATCTCATTCGGGCCATGAAATGCAAATTAGCACACTACATATATGAAAACATGAATCATTTTTTTACCCCGATCGGGACTCGAACCTAGGACTTATGATTACTAAGTCAAGGCGCTATTACTACACCACAGAAGGTTAAAAGGAATCCAACCTTATAGCTTATATCTGCTATACTTCGGGATGAACGCCTTCTAACTGAAAGCTACTATGTTCATATTACATATTAACCAACCTCACTCGTGGCTTCATTTTAGCATTTAATTCAATTTCCAATCTCATCTGGGCCATGAAATACAAGTAAGCACATTACGTATGTGAAAACATGAATCATTTTTTTACCCCGACCCGGACTCGAACCTAGGACTTATGATTACTAACTCATGGCGCTACCACTACACCACAGAAGGTTAAAAGGAATCCAACCTGATAGCTTATATCTGCTATAATTAGGAATGAACGCATTTTAACTGAATGCCTCTATGTTCATATTACAAATTCCCCAACCTCACTCATGGCTTCATTTTAGCATTTAATTCAATTCCCAATCTCTTTCGGGCCATGAAATAGAAATAAGCACATTACATATGTGAAAACATGAATCATTTTTTACCCGAACCAGGATTCGAACCTAGGACTTATGATTACTAAGTCAAGGCGCTACCACTACACCACAGAAGGTTAAAAGGTATCCAACCTTATAGCTTATATCTGCTATACTTAGGAATGAACGCATTCTAACTGAATGCCACTATGTTCATATTACAGATTCCCCAAACTCACTCGTGGCTTCATTTTATCATTTAATTCAATTCCCAATCTCATTCGGGCCATGAAATACAAATAAGCACATTACATATGTGAAAACATGAATAAAGTTTTTACCCTGACCGGGACTCTAATGATTACTAAGTCCAGGCGCTACCACTACACCACAGAAGGTTAAAAGGAATCCAACTTTATAGCTTATATCTGCTATACTTAGGAATGAACGCATTCTAACTGAATGCCACTATCTTCATATTATAGATTCCCAAAAGTCAGTCGTAGCTTCATTTTAGCACTTAATTCAATTCACAATCTCATTCGGGCCGTGAAATACAAATAAGCACATTACATATGTGAAATCATGAATCATTTTTTTACCATGATCGGGACTCGAACCTAGGATTTATGATTACTAAGTCCAGGAGCTACCACTACATTACAGAAGGTTAGAAGGAATCCAACCTTATAGCTTATATCTGACATACTTAGGAATGAACGCACTCTAACTGAATGCCACTATGTTCATATTACAGATTCCCCAACCTCACTCGTGGCTTCATTTTAGCATTTAATTCAATACCCAATCTAATTCGGGCCATGAAATACAAATAAGCACATTACATATGTGAAAACATGAATCATTTTTTTTACCCCGACCTTGACTCGAACCTAGGACTTATGATTACTAAGTCAAGGCGCTACCACTACACCACAGAATGTTAAAAGGAATCCAACCTTATAGCTTATATCTACTATACTTATGAATGAACGCATTCTAACTGAATGACACTATGTTCATATTACAGATTCCCCAACATCACTCGTGGCTTCTTTTTAGCTTTTAATTCAATTCCCAATCTCATTCGGGCCATGAAATACAAATAAGCACATTACATATGTGAAAACATGAATCATTTTTTTACCCCAGCCGTGACTCGAACCTAGGACTTATGATTACTAAGTCAAGGCGCTACCACTACACCACAGAAGGTTAAAAGGAATCCAACCTTATAGCTTATATCTGCTATACTTAGGGATGAAAGCATTCTAACTGAAAGCCACTATGTTCATACTACAGATTCCCCAACCTCACTCGTGGCTTCATTTTAGCATTTAATTCAATTTCCAATCTTATTCGGGCCATGAAATACAAATAAGCACATTACATATGTGAAAAAATGAATAATTTTTTTTTACCACAACCGGGATTCAAACCTAGGACTTATGATTACTGTCAAGGCGCTACCACTACACCACAGAAGGTTAAAAGGAATCCAACCTTATAGCTTACATCTGCTGTGCTAATGGATGAATGCATTCTAACTGAAAGCCACTATGTTCATATTACAGATTAACCAACCTCACTCTAGGCTTCATTTTAGCATTTAATTCAATTCCCAATGTCATTCGGGCACTACCACTACACCACAGAAGGTTAAAAGGAATCCAACCTTATAGCTTATATCTGCTTCACTTAGGAATGAACGCATTCTAACTGAATGACACTATGTTTATATTACAGATTCCCCAACATCACTCGTGGCTTCATTTTAGCATTTAATTCAATTTCCAATCTCATTCGGGCACTACCACTACACCACAGAAGGTTAAAAGGAAATCAACCTTATAGCTTATATCAACTATACTTAGGAATGAATGCATTCTAACTGAAAGCCACTATGTTCATATTACAGATTAACCAACCTCACTCGTGGCTTCATTTTGGCATTTAATTCAATTCCCAATGTCATTCGGGCACTACCACTACACCACAGAAGGTTAAAAGGAATCCAACCTTATAGCTTATATCAGCTATACTTAGGAATGAATGCATTCTAACTGAAATCCACTCTGTTCATATTACAGATTAACCAACCTCACTCGTGGCTTCATTTTGGCATTTAATTCAATTCCCAATCTCATTCGGGCCATGAAATACAAATAATCAATTTTTTACCCCGACCAGGACTCGAACTTAGGACTAATGATTACTAAGTCAAGGCGCTACCACTACACCACAGAAGGTTAAAAGGAATCCAACCTTATAGCTTATATCTGCTATATTTAGGAATGAACGCATTCTAACTGAATGCCACTGTTTTCATATTACAGATTCCCCAACCTCACTCGTGGCTTCATTTTAGCATTTAATTCAATACCCAATCTAATTCGGGCCATGAAATACAAATAAGCACATTACATATGTGAAAACATGAATCATTTTTTTTACCCCGACCGGGACTCGAACCTAGGACTTATGATTACTAAGTCAAGGCGCTACCACTACACCACAGAAGGTTAGAAGGAATCCAACCTCATAGCTTATACCTGTTATACTTAGGATTGAACGCACTCTAACTGAATGCCACTATGTTCATATTACAGATGCCCCAACCTCACTCGTGGTTTCATTTTAGCAATTAATTCAATTCCCAATTTCATTCGGGCCATGAAATACAAATAAGCACATTACAAATGTGAAAACATGAATCAATTTTTTACCCCAACCGGGACTCGAACCCAGGACTTATGATTACTAAGTCAAGGCGCTACCACTACACCACAGAAGGTTAAAAGGAATCCAACCTTATAGCTTATATCTGCTATACTTAGGAATGAACGCATTCTAACTGAAAGCCAATGCGTTCATATTACAGATTCCCCAATCTCACTCGTGGCTTAATTTTAGCATTTAATTCAATTCCCAATCTGATTCGGGATATGAAATACAAATAAGCACATTACATATGTGAAAACATGAATCATATTTTTACCCCGACAGAGATTCGAACCTAGGACTTATGATTACTAAGTCAAGGCGCTACCACTACACCACAGAAGGTTAAAAGGAATCCAACCTTATAGATTATATTTGTTATACTTAGGATTGAACGCACTCTAACTGAATGCCACTATGTTCATATTACAGATTCCCCAACATCACTCGTGGCTTCATTTTAACATTTAATTCAATTCCCAATCTCATTCGGGCCATGAAATTCAAAAAAGCACATTACATATGTGAAAACATGAATCATTTTTTTACCCCGGCCTGGACTCGAACCTAGGACTTATGATTACTAAGTCAAGGCGCTACCACTACACCACAGAAGGTTAAAAGTAATCCAACATTATAGCTTATATCTGCTATACATAGGAATGAACGCATTCTAACTGAATGCCACTATGTTCATATTACAGATTCCCCAACCTCACTCGTGGCTTCATTTTAGCATTTAATTCAATTCCCAATCTCATTCGGGCCATGAAATACAAATAAGCACATTACATAAGTGAAAACATGAATCATTTTTTTTACCCCTACCGGGATTCGAACCTAGGACTTATGATTACTAAGTCAAGGCGCTACCACTACACCACAGAAGGTTAAAAGGAATCCAACCTTATAGCTTATATCTGCTATACTTAGGAATGAACGCATTCTAACTGAATGCCACTATGTTCATATTACAGATTCCCCAATCTCACTCGTGGCTTCATTTTAGCATTTAATTCAATGCCCATTCTAATTCGGGCCATGAAATACAAATAAGCACATTACATATGTGAAAATATGAATCATTTTTTTACCCCGACCGGGACTCGAACCTAGGACTTATGATTACTAAGTCAAAACGCTACCACTACACCACAGAAGGTTAAAAGGAATCCAACCTTATAGCTTATATCTGCTATACTTAGGGATGAATGCATTCTAACTGAAAGCCACTATGTTCATATTACAGATTCCCAAACATCACTCGTGGCTTCATTTTAGCATTTAATTCAATTCCCAATCTCATTCGGGCCATGAAATACAAATAAGCACATTACATATGTGAAAACATGAATAATTTTTTTACCCCGTCCCAGGACTCGAACCTAGGGCTAATGATTACTTAATCAAGGCACTACCACTACACCACAGAAGGTCAAAAGGAATCCAACCTTATAGCTTATATCTGCTATACTTAGGAATGAACGCATTCTAACTGAATGCCACTATTTTCATATTACAGATTCCCCAACCTCACTCGTGGCTTCACTTTAGCATTTAATTCAATTCCTAATCTCATTCGGGCCATGAAATACAAATAAGCACATTACATATGTGAAAACATGAATCATTTTTTTACCCCGTCCTTAGACTCGAACCTAGGACTAATGATTACTAAGTCAAGGGGCTACCACTACACCACAGAGGGTTAAAAGAAATTCAACCTTATAGCTTATATCTGCTATACTTAGGAATGAACGCATTCTAACTGAATACCACTATGTTCATATTACAGATTCCCCAACCTCACTCGTTGCTTCATTTTAGCATTTACTTCAAATCACAATCTCATTCGGGCCATGAAATACAAATAAGCACATTACATATGTGAAAACATGAATCATTTTTTTTACCCCTACCGGGATTCGAACCTAGGACTTATGATTACTATGTGAAAACGCTACCACTACACCACAGAAGGTTAAAAGGAATCCAACCTTATAGCTTATATCTGCTATACTTAGGGATGAACGCATTCTAACTGAAAGCCACTATGTTCATATTACAGATTAACCAACCTCACTCGTGGCTTCATTTTAGCATTTAATTCAATTCCCACTCTCATTCGGGCCATGAAATACAAAGAAGCACATTACATATGTGAAAACATGAATCATATTTTTGCCCCTACCGGGACTCGAGCCTAGGACTTATGATTACTAAGTCAAGGCGCTACCACTACACCACAGAAGGTTAAAAGGAATCCAACCTGATAGCTTATATCTGCTATACTTAGGAATGTACGCATTCTAACTGAATGCCACTATGTTCATATTACAGATTCCCCAACCTCACTCATGGCTTCATTTTAGCATTTAATTCAATTCCCAATCTCTTTCGGGCCATGAAATAGAAATAAGCACATTACATATGTGAAAACATGAATCATTTTTTACCCAAACCAGGACTCGAACCTAGGACTTATGATTACTAAGTCAAGGCGCTACCACTACACCACAGAAGGTTAAAAGGAATCCAACCTTATAGCTTATATCTGCCATACTTAGGAATGAACGCATTCTAACTGAATGCCACTATGTTCATATTACAGATTCCCCAAACTCACTCGTGGCTTCATTTTATCATTTAATTCAATCCCCAATCTCATTCGGGCCATGAAATACAAATAAGCACATTACATATGTGAAAACATGAATCATTTTTTTACCCCGTCCTTGGACTCGATTCTAGGACTAATGATTACTAAGTCAAGGGGCTACCACTACACCACAGAAGGTTAAAAGGAATCCAACCTTATAGCTTATATCTGCCATACTTAGGAATGAACGCATTCTAACTGAATGCCACTATGTTCATATTACAGTTTCCCCAACCTCACTCGTGGCTTCATTTTAGCATTTACTTCAAATCACAATCTCATTCGGGCCATGAAATACAAATAAGCACATTACATATGTGAAAACATGAATCATTTTTTTTTACCACTACCGGGACTCGAACCTAGGACTTATGATTACTAAGTCAAAACGCTACCACTACACCACAGAAGGTTAAAAGGAATCCAACCTTACAGCTTATATCTGCTATACTTAGGAATGAACGCATTCTAACTGAATGACACTATGTTCATATAACAAATTTCCCTACCTCACTCGTGGCTTCATTTTAGCAATTAATTCAATTCCCAATCTCATTCGTGCCATGAAATACAAATAAGCACATTACAAACGTGAAAACATGAATCAATTTTTACCCCAACCGGGACTCGAACCTAGGACATGATTACTAAGTCAAGACGCTACCACTACACCACAGAAGGTTAAAAGGAATCCAACCTTATAGCTTATATCTGCTATACTTAGGAATTAACGCATTCTAACTGAATGCCACTATGTTCATTTTACAGATTCCCCAAACCCATTTGTGGCTTCATTTTAGCATTTAATTCAATTCCCAATCTCATTCCGGCCATGAAATACAAATAAGCACATTACATATGTGAAAACATGAATCATTTTTTTACCCCGACCGGGACTCGAACCTAGGACTTATGATTACTAAGTCAAGGAGCTTCCACTACACCACAGAATGTTAAAAGGAATCCAACCTTATAGCTTATATCTGCCATACTTAGGAATGAACGCATTCTAACTGAATGCCACTATGTTCATTTTACAGATTCCCCAAACACATTGTGGCTTCATTTTAGCATTTAATTCAATTCCCAATCTCATTCCATCCATGAAATACAAATAAGCACATTACATATGTGAAAACATGAATCATTATTTTAACCCGTCTGGGTCTCGAACCTAGGACTTATGATTACTAAGTCAAGGCGCTACCACTACACCACAGAAGGTTAAAAGGAATCCAACCTTATAGCTTATATCTGCTATACTTAGGAATGAACGCATTCTAACTGAATGCCATTATGTTCATATTACAGATTCCCAACCTCGCTCGTGGCATCATTTTAGCATTATATTCAGTTCCCAATCTCATTCGGGCCATGAAATACAAATAAGCACATTACATATGTGAAAACATGAATCATTTTTTTACCCCGATCAGGACTCGAACCTAGGACTTATGATTACTAAGTCAAGGAGCTACCACTACACCTTACATCTTATATCTGCTATACTTAGGAATGAACGCATTCTAACTGAATGCCACTATATTCATATTACAGATTCCCCAACCTCACTCGTGGCTCCAGTTTAGCATTTAATTCAATTCCCAATCTCATTCGGGCCATGAAATACAAATAAGCACACTACATATATGAAAACATGAATCATTTTTTTACCCCGATCGGGACTCGAACCTAGGACTTATGATTACTAAGTCAAGGCGCTATTACTACACCACAGAAGGTTAAAAGGAATCCAACCTTATAGCTTATATCTGCTATACTTCGGGATGAACGCCTTCTAACTGAAAGCTACTATGTTCATATTACATATTAACCAACCTCACTCGTGGCTTCATTTTAGCATTTAATTCAATTCCCAATCTCATCTGGGCCATGAAATACAAGTAAGCACATTACGTATGTGAAAACATGAATCATTTTTTTACCCCGACCCGGACTCGAACCTAGGACTTATGATTACTAACTCATGGCGCTACCACTACACCACAGAAGGTTAAAAGGAATCCAACCTGATAGCTTATATATGCTATAATTAGGAATGAACGCATTCTAACTGAATGCCTCTATGTTCATATTACAAATTCCCCAACCTCACTCATGGCTTCATTTTAGCATTTAATTCAATTCCCAATCTCTTTCGGGCCATGAAATAGAAATAAGCACATTACATATGTGAAAACATGAATCATTTTTTACCCGAACCAGGACTCGAACCTAGGACTTATGATTACTAAGTCAAGGCGCTACCACTACACCACAGAAGGTTAAAAGGTATCCAACTTTATAGCTTATATCTGCTATACTTAGGAATGAACGCATTCTAACTGAATGCCACTATGTTCATATTACAGATTCCCCAAACTCACTCGTGGCTTCATTTTATCATTTAATTCAATTCCCAGTCTCATTCGGGCCATGAAATACAAATAAGCACATTACATATATGAAAACATGAATAAAGTTTTTACCCTGACCGGGACTCTAATGATTACTAAGTCCAGGCGCTACCACTACACCACAGAAGGTTAAAAGGAATCCAACTTTATAGCTTATATTTGCTATACTTAGGATTGAACGCATTCTAACTGAATGCCACTATCTTCATATTATAGATTCCCAAAAGTCAGTCGTAGCTTCATTTTAGCACTTAATTCAATTCACAATCTCATTCGGGCCGTGAAATACAAATAAGCACATTACATATGTGAAATCATGAATCATTTTTTTACCATGATCGGGACTCGAACCTAGGATTTATGATTACTAAGTCAAGGAGCTACCACTACACCACAGAAGGTTAGAAGGAATCCAACCTTATAGCTTATATCTGCTATACTTAGGAATGAACGCACTCTAACTGAATGCCACTATGTTCATATTACAGATTCCCCAACATCACTCGTGGCTTCATTTTAGCATATAATTCAATTCCCAATCTCATTCGGGCCATGAAATACAAATAAGCACATTACATATGTGAAAACATTAATCATTTTTTTACCCCGGCCAGGACTCGAACCTAGGACTTATGATTACTAAGTCAAGGCGCTACCACTACACCACAGAAGGTTAAAAGGAATCCAACCTTATAGCTTATACCTGCTATACTTAGGAATGAACGCACTCTAACTGAATGCCACTATGTTCATATTACAGATTCCCCAACCTCACTCGTGGCTTCATTTTAGCATTTAATTCAATTTCCAATCTCATTCGGGCCATGAAATACAAATAAGCACATTACATATGTGAAAACATGAATCATTTTTTTACCCCGACCATACTCGAACCTAGGACTTATGATTACTAAGTCAAGGGGCTACCACTACACCACAGAAGGTTAAAAGGAATCCAACCTTATAGCTTATATCTGCTATACTTAGGAATGAACGCACTCTAACTGAATGCCACTATGTTCATATTACAGATTCCCCAACATCACTCGTGGCTTCATTTTAGCATTTAATTCAATTCCCAATCTCATTCGGGCCATGAAATACAAATAAGCACATTACATATGTGAAAACATGAATCATTTTTTTACCCCGACCATACTCGAACCTAGGACTTATGATTACTAAGTCAAGGGGCTACCACTACACCACAGAAGGTTAAAAGGAATCCAACCTTATAGCTTATATCTGCTATACTTAGGAATGAACGCACTCTAACTGAATGCCACTATGTTCATATTACAGATTCCCCAACATCACTCGTGGCTTCATTTTAGCATTTAATTCAATTCCCAATCCCATTCGGGCCATGAAATACAAATAAGCACATTACATATGTGAAAACATGAATCATTTTTTTACCCCAGCCAGGACTCGAACCTAGGACTTATGATTACTAAGTTAAGGCGCTACCACTACACCACAAAAGGTTAAAAGAAATCCAAACCTTATAGCTTATATCTGCTATACTTAGGAATGAACGCACTCTAACTGAATGCCACTATGTTCATATTACAGATTCCCCAACATCACTCGTGGCTTCATTTTAGCATTTAATTCAATTCCCAATCTCATTCGGGCCATGAAATACAAATAAGCACATTACATATGTGAAAACATGAATCATTTTTTTACCCCGACCATACTCGAACCTAGGACTTATGATTACTAAGTCAAGGGGCTACCACTACACCACAGAAGGTTAAAAGGAATCCAACCTTATAGCTTATATCTGCTATACTTAGGAATGAACGCACTCTAACTGAATGCCACTATGTTCATATTACAGATTCCCCAACATCACTCGTGGCTTCATTTTAGCATTTAATTCAATTCCCAATCCCATTCGGGCCATGAAATACAAATAACCACATTACATATGTGAAAACATGAATCATTTTTTTACCCCAGCCGGGACTCGAACCTAGGACTTATGATTACTAAGTTAAGGCGCTACCACTACACCACAAAAGGTTAAAAGAAATCCAAACCTTATAGCTTATATCTGCTATACTTAGGAATGAACTCATTCTATCTGAATGCCACTATGTTCATATTACAGATTCCCCAACCTCACTCGTGGCTTCATTTTAGCATTTAATTCAATTCCCAATCTCATTCGGGCCATGGAATACAAATAAGCACATTACATATGTGAAAACATGAATCATTTTTTTACCCCGACCAGGACTCGAACCTAGGACTTATGATTACCACAGAAGGTTAAAAGGAATCCAACCTTATAGCTTATATCTGCTATACTTAGGGATGAACGCATTCTAACTGAATGCCACTATGTTCATATTACAGATTAACCAACCTCACTCGTGGCTTCATTTTATCATTTAATTCAATTCCCAATCTCATTTGGGCCATGAAATGCAAATAAGCACATTACACATGTGAAATCATGAATCATGTTTTTACCCCGACCGGGACTCGAACCTAGGACTTATGATTACTAAGTCAAGGCGCTACCACTACTCCACAGAAGGTTAAAAGGAATCCAACCTTATAACTTATATCTGCTATACTTAGGAATGAACACACTCTAACTGAATGCAACTATGTTCATATTACAGATTCCCCAACATCACTCGTGGCTTCATTTTAGCATTTAATTCAATTCCCAATCTCATTCCGGCCATGAAATACAAATAAGCACATTACATATGTGAAAACATGAATCATTTTTTTACCCCGACCGGGACTCGAACGTAGGACTTATGATTACTAAGTCAAGGAGCTACCACTACACCACAGAATGTTAAAAGGAATCCAACCTTATAGCTTATATCTGCTATACTTAGGAATGAACGCATTCTAACTGAATGCCATTATGTTCATATTACAGATTCCCCAACCTTGCTCGTGGCTTCATTAGCATTAAATTCAATTCCCAATCTCATTCGGGCCATGAAATACAAATAAGCACATTACATATGTGAAAACATGAATCATTTTTTTACCCCGACCAGAACTCGAACCTAGGACTTATGATTACTAAGTCAAGGAGCTACCACTACACCTTACAGCTTATATCTGCTTTACTTAGGAATGAACGCATTCTAACTGAATGCCACTATATTCATATTACAGATTCCCCAACCTCACTCGTGGCTCCAGTTTAGCATTTAATTCAATTCCCAATCTCATTCGGGCCATGAAATACAAATAATCATACTACATATATGAAAACATGAATCATTTTTTTACCCCGATCGGGACTCGAACCTAGGACTTATGATTACTAAATCAAGGCGCTACCACTACACCACAGAAGGTTATAATCAATCCAACCTTATAGCTTATATCTGCTATACTTAGGGATGAATGCATTCTATCTGAAAGCCACTATGTTCATATTACAGATTAACCAACCTCACTCGTGGCTTCATTTTAACATTTAATTCAATTCCCAATCTCATCCGGGCCATGAAATACAAGTAAGCACATTACGTATGTGAAAACATGAATCATTTTTTTACCCCGACCCGGACTCGAACCTAGGACTTATGATTACTAACTTATGGCTCTACCCTTACACCACAGAAGGTTAAAAGGAACCTAACCTTATAGCTTATATCTGCTATACTTAGGAATGAATGCATTCTAACTGAAAGCCACTATGTTCATATTACAGATTCCTCACCCTCACTCGTGGCTTCATTTTAGCCTTTAATTCAACTCCCAATCTCATTCGGGCCATGAAATGCAAATAAGCACATTACATATGTGAAAACATGAATAATTTTTTTTTTACCCCGACCGGGACTCTAACCTAGGACTTATGATTACTAAGTCAAGGCGCTACCACTACACTACAGAAGGTTAAAAGGAATCCAACCTTATAGCTTATATCTGCTATACTTAGGAATGAACGCATTCTAACTGAATGCCACTATGTTCATATTACAGATTCCCCAGAGTCATTCATGGCTTAATTTTAGCATTTAATTCAATTCACAATCTCATTCGGGCCATGAAATACAAATAAGCACATTACATATGTGAAAACATGAATCATATTTTTACCCCGACCGGGATTCGAGCCTAGGACTTGTGATTACTAAGTCAAGGAGCTACCACTACACCACAGAAGTAGAAGGAATCCAACCTTATAGCTTATATCTGCTATACTTAGGATTGAACGCACTCTAACTGAATGCCACTATGTTCATATTACAGATTCCCCAACATCACCCGTGGCTTCATTTTAGCATTTAATTCAATTCCCAATCTCATTCGGGCCATGAAATACAAAGAAGCACATTACATATGTGAAAACATGAATCATATTTTTCCCCCAACCGGGACTCGAGCCTAGGACTTATGATTACTAAGTCAAGGCGCTACCACTACACCACAGAAGGTTAAATGGAATCCAACCTGATAGCTTATATCTGCTATAATTAGGGATGAACGCATTCTAACTGAATGCCACTATGTTCATATTACAAATTCCCCAACCTCACTCATGGCTTCATTTTAGCATTTAATTCAATTCCCAATCTCTTTCGGGCCATGAAATAGAAATAAGCACATTACATATGTGAAAACATGAATCATTTTTTACCCGAACCAGGACTCGAACCTAGGACTTATGATTACTAAGTCAAGGCGCTACCACTACACCACAGAAGGTTAAAAGGAATCCAACCTTATAGCTTATATCTGCTATACTTAGGAATGAACGCATTCTAACTGAATGCCACTATCTTCATATTATAGATTCCCAAAAGTCATTCGTAGCTTCATTTTAGCATTTAAATCAATTCACAATCTCATTCGGGCCGTGAAATACAAATAAGCACATTACATATGTGAAATCATGAATCAATTTTTTACCATGATCGGGACTCGAACCTAGGACTTATGATTACTAAGTCAAGGAGCTACCACTACACCACAGAAGGTTAGAAGGAATCCAACCTTATAGCTTATATCTGCTATACTTAGGAATGAGCGCACTCTAACTGAAGGCCACTATGTTCATATTACAGATTCCCCAACATCACTCGTGGCTTCATTTTAGCTTTTAATTCAATTCCCAATCTCATTCGGGCCATGAAATACAAATAAGCACATTACATATGTGAAAACATGAATCATTTTTTTACCCCAACCGGGACTCGAACCTAGGACTTATGATTACTAAGTCAAGGCGCTACCACTACACCACAGAAGGTTAAAAGGAATCCAACCTTATAGCTTATATCTGCTATACTTAGGGATGAAAGCATTCTAACTGAAAGCCACTATGTTCATACTACAGATTCCCCAACCTCATTCGTGGCTTCATTTTAGCATTTAATTCAATTCACAATCTCATTCGGGCCATGAAATACAAATAAGCACATTACATATGTGAAAACATGAATCATTTTTTTACCCCGACCGGGACTCGAACCTAGGACTTATGATTACTAAGTCAAGGCGCTACCACTATACTACAGAAGGTTAAAAAGAATCCAACCTTATAGCTTATATCTGCTATACTTAGGAATGAACGCACTCTAACTGAATGCCACTATGTTCATATTACAGATTCCCCAACATCACTCGTGGCTTTATTTTAGCATTTAATTCAATTCCCAATCTCATTCGGGCCATGAAATGCAAATAAGCACATTACATATGTGAAAACATGAATCATTTTTTTACCCCGACCGGGACTCGAACCTAGGACTTATGATTACTAAGTCAAGGTGCTACCACTACACCACAGAAGGTTAAAAGGAATCCAACCTTATAGCTTATATCTGCTATACTTATGAATGAACGCATTCTAACTGAATGCCACTATGTTCATATTACAGATTCCCCAACCTCACTCGTGGCTTCATTTTAGCATTTAATTCAATTCCCAATCTCATTCGGGCCAGGAAATACAAATAAGCACATTACATATGTGAAAACATGAATCATTTTTTTACCCCGACCAGGACTCGAACCTAGGACTTATGATTACCACAGAAGGTTAAAAGGAATCCAACCTTATAGCTTATATCTGCTATACTTAGGGATGAACGCATTCTAACTGAAAGCCACTATGTTCATATTACAGATTAACGAACCTCACTCGTGGCTTCATTTTATCATTTAATTCAATTCCCAATCTCATTCGGGCCATGAAATACAAATAAGCACATTACATATGTGAAATCATGAATCATGTTTTTACCCCGACCGGGACTCGAACCTAGGACTTATGATTAATAAGTCAAGGCGCTACCACTACACCACAGAAGGTTAAAAGGAATCCAACCTTATAGCTTATATCTGCTATACTTAGGAATGAACGCACTCTAACTGAAAGCCACTATGTTCATATTACAGATTCCCCAACCTCACTCGTGGCTTCATTTTAGCAATTAATTCAATTCCCAATCTCATCTGGGCCATGAAATACAAGTAAGCACATTACGTATGTGAAAACATGAATCATTTTTTTACCCCGACCCGGACTCGAACCTAGGACTTATGATTACTAACTCATGGCGCTACCACTACACCACAGAAGGTTAAAAGGAATCCAACCTGATAGCTTATATATGCTATAATTAGGAATAAACGCATTCTAACTGAATGCCTCTATGTTCATATTACAAATTCCCCAACCTCACTCATGGCTTCATTTTAGCATTTAATTCAATTCCCAATCTCTTTCGGGCCATGAAATAGAAATAAGCACATTACATATGTGAAAACATGAATCATTTTTTACCCGAACCAGGACTCGAACCTAGGACTTATGATTACTAAGTCAAGGCGCTACCACTACACCACAGAAGGTTAAAAGGTATCCAACTTTATAGCTTATATCTGCTATACTTAGGAATGAACGCATTCTAACTGAATGCCACTATGTTCATATTACAGATTCCCCAAACTCACTCGTGGCTTCATTTTATCATTTAATTCAATTCCCAGTCTCATTCGGGCCATGAAATACAAATAAGCACATTACATATATGAAAACATGAATAAAGTTTTTACCCTGACCGGGACTCTAATGATTACTAAGTCCAGGCGCTACCACTACACCACAGAAGGTTAAAAGGAATCCAACTTTATAGCTTATATCTGCTATACTTAGGATTGAACGCATTCTAACTGAATGCCACTATCTTCATATTATAGATTCCCAAAAGTCAGTCGTAGCTTCATTTTAGCACTTAATTCAATTCACAATCTCATTCGGGCCGTGAAATACAAATAAGCACATTACATATGTGAAATCATGAATCATTTTTTTACCATGATCGGGACTCGAACCTAGGATTTATGATTACTAAGTCAAAGAGCTACCACTACACCACAGAAGGTTAAAAGGAATCCAACCTTATAGCTTATATCTGCTATACTTAGGAATGAACGCACTCTAACTGAATGCCACTATGTTCATATTACAGATTCCCCAACATCACTCGTGGCTTCATTTTAGCATTTAATTCAATTCCCAATCTCATTCGGGCCATGAAATACAAATAAGCACATTACATATGTGAAAACATTAATCATTTTTTTACCCCGGCCAGGACTCGAACCTAGGACTTATGATTACTAAGTCAAGGCGCTACCACTACACCACAGAAGGTTAAAAGGAATCCAACCTTATAGCTTATACCTGCTATACTTAGGAATGAACGCACTCTAACTGAATGCCACTATGTTCATATTACAGATTCCCCAACCTCACTCGTGGCTTCATTTTAGCATTTAATTCAATTTCCAATCTCATTCGGGCCATGAAATACAAATAAGCACATTACATATGTGAAAACATGAATCATTTTTTTACCCCGACCATACTCGAACCTAGGACTTATGATTACTAAGTCAAGGGGCTACCACTACACCACAGAAGGTTAAAAGGAATCCAACCTTATAGCTTATATCTGCTATACTTAGGAATGAACGCACTCTAACTGAATGCCACTATGTTCATATTACAGATTCCCCAACATCACTCGTGGCTTCATTTTAGCATTTAATTCAATTCCCAATCTCATTCGGGCCATGAAATACAAATAAGCACATTACATATGTGAAAACATGAATCATTTTTTTACCCCGACCATACTCGAACCTAGGACTTATGATTACTAAGTCAAGGGGCTACCACTACACCACAGAAGGTTAAAAGGAATCCAACCTTATAGCTTATATCTGCTATACTTAGGAATGAACGCACTCTAACTGAATGCCACTATGTTCATATTACAGATTCCCCAACATCACTCGTGGCTTCATTTTAGCATTTAATTCAATTCCCAATCCCATTCGGGCCATGAAATACAAATAAGCACATTACATATGTGAAAACATGAATCATTTTTTTACCCCAGCCAGGACTCGAACCTAGGACTTATGATTACTAAGTTAAGGCGCTACCACTACACCACAAAAGGTTAAAAGAAATCCAAACCTTATAGCTTATATCTGCTATACTTAGGAATGAACGCACTCTAACTGAATGCCACAATGTTCATATTACAGATTCCCCAACATCACTCGTGGCTTCATTTTAGCATTTAATTCAATTCCCAATCTCATTCGGGCCATGAAATACAAATAAGCACATTACATATGTGAAAACATGAATCATTTTTTTACCCCGACCATACTCGAACCTAGGACTTATGATTACTAAGTCAAGGGGCTACCACTACACCACAGAAGGTTAAAAGGAATCCAACCTTATAGCTTATATCTGCTATACTTAGGAATGAACGCACTCTAACTGAATGCCACTATGTTCATATTACAGATTCCCCAACATCACTCGTGGCTTCATTTTAGCATTTAATTCAATTCCCAATCCCATTCGGGCCATGAAATACAAATAAGCACATTACATATGTGAAAACATGAATCATTTTTTTACCCCAGCCGGGACTCGAACCTAGGACTTATGATTACTAAGTCAAGGCGCTACCACTACACCACAAAAGGTTAAAAGAAATCCAAACCTTATAGCTTATATCTGCTATACTTAGGAATGAACGCATTCTATCTGAATGCCACTATGTTCATATTACAGATTCCCCAACCTCACTCGTGGCTTCATTTTAGCATTTAATTCAATTCCCAATCTCATTCGGGCCATGGAATACAAATAAGCACATTACATATGTGAAAACATGAATCATTTTTTTACCCCGACCAGGACTCGAACCTAGGACTTATGATTACCACAGAAGGTTAAAAGGAATCCAACCTTATAGCTTATATCTGCTATACTTAGGGATGAACGCATTCTAACTGAAAGCCACTATGTTCATATTACAGATTAACCAACCTCACTCGTGGCTTCATTTTATCATTTAATTCAATTCCCAATCTCATTTGGGCCATGAAATACAAAGAAGCACATTACACATGTGAAATCATGAATCATGTTTTTACCCCGACCGGGACTCGAACCTAGGACTTATGATTACTAAGTCAAGGCGCTACCACTACTCCACAGAAGGTTAAAAGGAATCCAACCTTATAACTTATATCTGCTATACTTAGGAATGAACACACTCTAACTGAATGCAACTATGTTCATATTACAGATTCCCCAACATCACTCGTGGCTTCATTTTAGCATTTAATTCAATTCCCAATCTCATTCCGGCCATGAAATACAAATAAGCACATTACATATGTGAAAACATGAATCATTTTTTTACCCCGACCGGGACTCGAACGTAGGACTTATGATTACTAAGTCAAGGAGCTACCACTACACCACAGAATGTTAAAAGGAATCCAACCTTATAGCTTATATCTGCTATACTTAGGAATGAACGCATTCTAACTGAATGCCATTATGTTCATATTACAGATTCCCCAACCTTGCTCGTGGCTTCATTAGCATTAAATTCAATTCCCAATCTCATTCGGGCCATGAAATACAAATAAGCACATTACATATGTGAAAACATGAATCATTTTTTTACCCCGACCAAAACTCGAACCTAGGACTTATGATTACTAAGTCAAGGAGCTACCACTACACCTTACAGCTTATATCTGCTATACTTAGGAATGAACGCATTCTAACTGAATGCCACTATATTCATATTACAGATTCCCCAACATCACTCGTGGCTTCATTTTAGCTTTTAATTCAATTCCCAATCTCATTCGGGCCATGAAATACAAATAAGCACATTACATATGTGAAAACATGAATCATTTTTTTACCCCAACCGGGACTCGAACCTAGGACTTATGATTACTAAGTCAAGGCGCTACCACTACACCACAGAAGGTTAAAAGGAATCCAACCTTATAGCTTATATCTGCTATACTTAGGGATGAAAGCATTCTAACTGAAAGCCACTATGTTCATACTACAGATTCCCCAACCTCATTCGTGGCTTCATTTTAGCATTTAATTCAATTCACAATCTCATTCGGGCCATGAAATACAAATAAGCACGTTACATATGTGAAAACATGAATCATTTTTTTACCCCGACCGGGACTCGAACCTAGGACTTATGATTACTAAGTCAAGGCGCTACCACTACACCACAGAAGGTTAAAAGGAATCCAACCTTATAGCTTATATCTGCTATACTTATGAATGAACGCATTCTAACTGAATGCCACTATGTTCATATTACAGATTCCCCAACCTCACTCGTGGCTTCATTTTAGCATTTAATTCAATTCCCAGTCTCATTCGGGCCATGAAATACAAATAAGCACATTACATATGTGAAAACATGAATCATTTTTTTACCCCGACCAGGACTCGAACCTAGGACTTATGATTACCACAGAAGGTTAAAAGGAATCCAACCTTATAGCTTATATCTGCTATACTTAGGGATGAACGCATTCTAACTGAAAGCCACTATGTTCATATTACAGATTAACGAACCTCACTCGTGGCTTCATTTTATCATTTAATTCAATTCCCAATCTCATTCGGGCCATGAAATACAAATAAGCACATTACATATGTGAAATCATGAATCATGTTTTTACCCCGACCGGGACTCGAACCTAGGACTTATGATTAATAAGTCAAGGCGCTACCACTACACCACAGAAGGTTAAAAGGAATCCAACCTTATAGCTTATATCTGCTATACTTAGGAATGAACGCACTCTAACTGAAAGCCACTATGTTCATATTACAGATTCCCCAACCTCACTCATGGCTTCATTTTAGCAATTAATTCAATTCCCAATCTCATCTGGGCCATGAAATACAAGTAAGCACATTACGTATGTGAAAACATGAATCATTTTTTTACCCCGACCCGGACTCGAACCTAGGACTTATGATTACTAACTCATGGCGCTACCACTACACCACAGAAGGTTAAAAGGAATCCAACCTGATAGCTTATATATGCTATAATTAGGAATAAACGCATTCTAACTGAATGCCTCTATGTTCATATTACAAATTCCCCAACCTCACTCATGGCTTCATTTTAGCATTTAATTCAATTCCCAATCTCTTTCGGGCCATGAAATAGAAATAAGCACATTACATATGTGAAAACATGAATCATTTTTTACCCGAACCAGGACTCGAACCTAGGACTTATGATTACTAAGTCAAGGCGCTACCACTACACCACAGAAGGTTAAAAGGTATCCAACTTTATAGCTTATATCTGCTATACTTAGGAATGAACGCATTCTAACTGAATGCCACTATGTTCATATTACAGATTCCCCAAACTCACTCGTGGCTTCATTTTATCATTTAATTCAATTCCCAGTCTCATTCGGGCCATGAAATACAAATAAGCACATTACATATATGAAAACATGAATAAAGTTTTTACCCTGACCGGGACTCTAATGATTACTAAGTCCAGGCGCTACCACTACACCACAGAAGGTTAAAAGGAATCCAACTTTATAGCTTATATCTGCTATACTTAGGATTGAACGCATTCTAACTGAATGCCACTATCTTCATATTATAGATTCCCAAAAGTCAGTCGTAGCTTCATTTTAGCACTTAATTCAATTCACAATCTCATTCGGGCCGTGAAATACAAATAAGCACATTACATATGTGAAATCATGAATCATTTTTTTACCATGATCGGGACTCGAACCTAGGATTTATGATTACTAAGTCAAAGAGCTACCACTACACCACAGAAGGTTAAAAGGAATCCAACCTTATAGCTTATATCTGCTATACTTAGGAATGAACGCACTCTAACTGAATGCCACTATGTTCATATTACAGATTCCCCAACATCACTCGTGGCTTCATTTTAGCATTTAATTCAATTCCCAATCTCATTCGGGCCATGAAATACAAATAAGCACATTACATATGTGAAAACATTAATCATTTTTTTACCCCGGCCAGGACTCGAACCTAGGACTTATGATTACTAAGTCAAGGCGCTACCACTACACCACAGAAGGTTAAAAGGAATCCAACCTTATAGCTTATATCTGCTATACTTAGGAATGAACGCACTCTAACTGAATGCCACTATGTTCATATTACAGATTCCCCAACCTCACTCGTGGCTTCATTTTAGCATTTAATTCAATTTCCAATCTCATTCGGGCCATGAAATACAAATAAGCACATTACATATGTGAAAACATGAATCATTTTTTTACCCCGACCATACTCGAACCTAGGACTTATGATTACTAAGTCAAGGGGCTACCACTACACCACAGAAGGTTAAAAGGAATCCAACCTTATAGCTTATATCTGCTATACTTAGGAATGAACGCACTCTAACTGAATGCCACTCTGTTCATATTACAGATTCCCCAACATCACTCGTGGCTTCATTTTAGCATTTAATTCAATTCCCAATCTCATTCGGGCCATGAAATACAAATAAGCACATTACATATGTGAAAACATGAATCATTTTTTTACCCCGACCATACTCGAACCTAGGACTTATGATTACTAAGTCAAGGGGCTACCACTACACCACAGAAGGTTAAAAGGAATCCAACCTTATAGCTTATATCTGCTATACTTAGGAATGAACGCACTCTAACTGAATGCCACTATGTTCATATTACAGATTCCCCAACATCACTCGTGGCTTCATTTTAGCATTTAATTCAATTCCCAATCCCATTCGGGCCATGAAATACAAATAAGCACATTACATATGTGAAAACATGAATCATTTTTTTACCCCGACCGGGACTCGAACCTAGGACTTATGATTACTAAGTCAAGGAGCTACCACTACACCACAGAAGGTTCAAAGGAATCCAACCTTATAGCTTATATCTGCTATACTTAGGAATGAACGCATTCTAACTGAATGCCGCTATCTTCATATTATAAATTCCCAAAAGTCATTCGTAGCTTCATTTTAGCATTTCATTCAATTCACAATCTCATTCGGGCCGTGAAATACAAATAAGCACATTACATATGTGAAAACATGAATCATTTTTTACCCCGATCGGGACTCGAACCTAGGACTTATGATTACTAAGTCAAGGTGGTACCACTACACCACAGAAGGTTAGAAGGAATCCAACCTTATAGCTTATATCTGCTATACTTAGGAATGAACGCACTCTAACTGAATGCCACTATGTTCATATTACAGATTCCCCAAAGTCATTCGTGGCTTCATTTTAGCATTTATTTCAAATCCCAATCTCATTCGGGCTTGAAATACAAATAAGCACATTACATATGTGAAAACATGAATAATTTTTTTTTTACCCCGACCGGGACTCGAACCTAGGACTTATGATTACTAAGTCAAGGCGCTACCACTACACCACAGAAGGTTTAAAGGAATCCAACCTTATAGCTTATATCTGCTATACTTAGGAATGAATGCATTCTAACTGAATGCCACTATGTTCATATTACAGATTCCCCAAAGTCATTTGTGGCTTCATTTTAGCATTTAATTCAAATCCCAATCTCATTCGGGCCATGAAATTCAAAAAAGCACATTACATATGTGAAAACATGAATCATTTTTTCACCCCGACCGGGACTCGAACCTAGGGCTAAAGATTACTTAATCAAGGCGCTACCACTACACCACAGAAGGTTAAAAGGAATCCAACCTTATAGCTTATATCTGCTATACTTATACAGATTCCCCAACATCACTCGTGGCTTCATTTTAACATTTAATTCAATTCCCAATCTCATTCGGGCCATGAAATACAAATAAGCACATTACATATGTGAAAACGTGAATCATTTTTTTACCCCGACCGGGACTCGAACCTATTACATATGATTACTAAGTCAAGGCGCTGCCAATACACCACAGAAGGTTGAAAGGAATCCAACCTTATAGCTTATATCTGCTATACTTAGGAATGAACGCATTCTAAGTGAATGCCACTATGTTCATATTACAAATTCCCCAGCCTCACTCGTGGCTCCATTTTAGCATTTAATTCAATACCCAATCTAATTCGGGCCATGAAATACAAATAAGCACATTACATATGTGAAAACATGAATCATTTTTTTACCCCGACCGGGAATCGAACCTAGGACTTATTATTACTAAGTCAAGATGCTACCACTACACCACAGAACGTTAAAAGGAATCCAACCTTATAGCTTATATCTGCTATACCTAGGAATGAACGCATTCTAACTGAATGCCACTATGCTCATATTACAGATTCCCCAAAGTCATTCGTGGCTTCATTTTAGCATTTACTTCAAATCACAATCTCATTCGAGCCATGAAATACAAATAAGCACATTACATATGTGAAAACATGAATCATATTTTTACCCCGACCGAGATTCGAACCTAGGACTTATGATTACTAAGTCAAGGAGCTACCACTACACCACAGAAGGTTAAAAGGAATCTAACCTTATAGCTTATATCTGCTATACTTAGGAATGAACGCACTCTAACTGAATGTCACTATGTTCATATTACAGATTCCCCAACATCACTCGTGGCTTCATTTTAGCATTTAATTCTTTTCCCAATCTCATTCGAACCATGAAATAAAAATAAGCACATTACATATGTGAAAACATAAATCATTTTTTTACCCCGACCGGGACTCGAACCTAGGACTTATGATTACTAAGTCAAGGCGCTACCACTACACCACAGAAGGTTAAAAGGAATCCAACCTCATAGCTTATATCTGCTATACTTAGGAATGAACGCATTCTAACTGAAGGCCACTAAGTTCATATTACAGATTCCCCAACCTCACTCGTAGCTTCATTTTAGCATTTAATTCAATTCCCAATCTCATTCGGGCCATGAAATACAAATAAGCACATTACATATGTGAAAACATGAATCATTTTTTTTACCCTTACCGGGATTCGAAACTAGGACTTATTATTACTAAGTCAAGGCGCTAAAACTACACCACAGAACGTTAAAAGGAATCCAACCTTATAGCTTATATCTGCTATGCTTAGGGATGTGCGCATTCTAACTGAATGCCATTATGTTCATATTACAGATTCCCCAATCTCAATCGTGGCTTCATTTTATCATTTAATTCAATTCCCAATCTCATTCGGGCCATGAAATACAAATAAGCACATTACATATGTGAAAACATGAATAATTTTTTTACCCCGACCGGGACTCGAACCTAGGAATTATGATTACTAAGTCAAGGAGCTACCACTACACCACAGAAGGTTAAAAGGAATCCAACCTTATAGCTTATATCTGCTATACTTAGGAATGAACGCATTCTAACTGAAAGCCACTATGTTCATATTACAGATTAACCAACCTCACTCGTGGCTTCATTTTATCATATAATTCAATTCTCAATCTCATTCGGGCCATGAAATACAAATAAGCACATTGCAAATGTGAAAACATATATCAATTTTTTACCCCAACCGGGACTCGAACCTAGGACTTATGATTACTAAGTCAAGACGCTACCACTACACCACAGAAGGTTAAAAGGAATCCAACCTTATAGCTTATATCTGCTATGCTTAGGAATGTGCGCATTCTAACTGAATGCCATTATGTTCATATTACAGATTCCCCAATCTCAATCGTGGCTTCATTTTATCATTTAATTCAATTCCCAATCTCATTCGGGCCATGAAATACAAATAAGCACATTGCATATGTGAAAACATTAGTCATTTTTTTACCCCGACCGGGACTCGAACCTTGGACTTATGATAACTAAGTCAAGGAGCTACCACTACACCACAGAAGGTTAAAAGGAATCCAACCTTATAGCTTATATCTGCTATACTTAGGAATGAACGCATTCTAACTGAATGCCACTATGTTCATATTACAGATTAACCAACCTCACTCGTGGCTTCATTTTATCATATAATTCAATTCCCAATCTCATTCGGGCCATGAAATACAAATAAGCACATTACAAATGTGAAAACATATATCAATTTTTTACCCCAACCGGGACTCGAACCTAGGACTTATGATTACTAAGTCAAGACGCTACTACTACACCACAGAAGGTTAAAAGGAATCCAACCTTATAGCTTATATCTGCTATACTTAGGAATGTGCGCATTCTAACTGAATGCCATTATGTTCATATTACAGATTCCCCAATCTCAATCGTGGCTTCATTTTAGCATCTAATTCAATTCCCAATCTCATTCGGGCCATGAAATACAAATAAGCACATTACATATGTGAAAACATGAATCATTTTTTTACCCCGACCGGGACTCGAACCTAGGACTTATGATTACTAAGTCAAGGAGCTACCACTACACCACAGAAGGTTAAAAGGAATCCAACCTTATAGCTTATATCTGCTATACTTAGGAATGAACGCATTCTAACTGAATGCCACTATGTTCATATTACAGATTCCCCAACTTCACTCGTGGCTTCATTTTAGCATTTAATTCAATTCCCAATCTCATTCGGGCCATGAAATACAAATAAGCACATTACATATGTGAAAACATGAATCATTTCTTTACCCCAACCGGGACTCGAACCTAGGACTTATGATTACTAATTCAAGGCGCTACCACTACACCACAGAACGTTAAAAGGAATCCAACCTTATAGCTTATATCTGCTATACTTAGGAATGAACGCATTCTAACTGAAAGCACCTATGTTCATATTACAGATTAACCAACCTCACTCGTGGCTTCATTTTATCATTTAATTCAATTCCCAATCTCATTCGGGCCATGAAATACAAATAAGCACATTACATATGTGAAAACATGAATTATTTTTTTGCCCTGACCGGGATTCGAACCTAGGACTTATTATTACTAAGTCAAGGCGCTACCACTACACCACAGAAGGTTAAAAGGAATCCAACCTTATAGCTTATAGCTGCTATACTTAGGGATGAACGCATTCTAACTGAAAGCCACTATGTTCATATTACAGATTCCCAACCTCACTCGTGGCATCAATTTAGCATTTAATTCAATTCCCAATCTCATTCGGACCATGAAATACAAATAAGCTCATTACATATGTGAAAACATGAATAATTTTTTTACCCTGGCCGGGACTCGAACCTAGGACTTATGATTACTAAGTCAAGGCGCTACCACTACACCACAGAAGGTTAAAAGGAATCCAACCTTATAGCTTATATCTGCTATACTTAGGAATGAACGCATTCTAACTGAATGCCACTATGTTCATATTACAGATTCCCCAACCTCACTCGTGGCTTCATTTTAGCATTTAATTCAATTCCCAATCTCATTCGGACCATGAAATACAAATAAGCACATTACATATGTGAAAACATGAATTATTTTTTTACCCCAACCGGGACTCGAACCTAGGACTTATCACTACTAAGTCAAGGCGCTACCACTACACCACAGAAGGTTAAAAGGAATCCAACCTCATAGCTTATATCTGCTATACTTAGGAATGAACGCATTCTAACTGAATGCCACTATGTTCATATTACAGATTCCCCAACCTCACTCGTGGCTTCATTTTTAGCATTTAATTCAATACCCAATCTCATTCGGGCCATGAAATAGAAATAAGCACATTACATATGTGAAAACATGAATCATTTTTTTACCCCGACCGGGATTCGAACCTAGGACTTATTATTACTAAGTCAAGGCGCTACCACTACACCACAGAAGGTTAAAAGGAATCCAACCTTATAGCTTATATCTGCTATACTTAGGAATGTACGCATTCTAACTGAATGACACTATGTTCATATTACAGATTCCCCAACCTCACTCGTGGCTTCATTTTAGCATTTATGAGAAAAACTGTAAAATTATAACTAATTGTACAAATAATGAAAAAATAGTGATAACACCAGCATTATTAGTGAACAGGAGCAATAGCAATAATAACTACAAAATAGCGATAGAAGTACAAAAATAGCAATAAAAACGAAAATTTTAACAATATCATAATTGTAAAAATCTCACCAAATAAAAAAAATGCATTTATATTAGCAAGAGTAACAATAACTGCTAATATTAATAGTAATGAAGACAATTCAAGCGAAAACAATTTAAAATTCTGAAATAACAAAATAGTATTGAAAATAAGAACATATCAATAATACAAGCAAAATAAAAAAATATTGACCATAAAAAGGATGAAATCAAGAATTGCAACTATAAAGCCCAAAGTTAAGATAATAACAAAATAACAATTGAAATAACTGCAACACCAATAATCAGCGATATTGCATTCTTTATAGAAAAAATAATATAAACTTTGAAAATTAGTTTTCCAATGAGTAATTAGAACAAAAACTCTTTAGCCAATAGAAATAAAAATAATGTTAATTATGAAAAATTATTTGTATGATTAAAAGCAGAAATACTGATCAAATAAGCAAAAATAAAACATGTATGAATTAAGAGTTATTTTGTAATAATAACGCAAATTTTAACCATAATGAAAAATATAGTAATAACATTATTAGAAATAAGGAGGCATCACAAAGATCAAAATGGTGATAAAACAAGAATAGTAACGAATAAGAACAAATTTGCAATAGATACTCAAATGACTACAATAACAATACTCATAACAATTAAATATTTTACAGAAATAGCAACATTATCTACTAAAATTATGAATAAATATTGACTTTAACTACAAAAATTATTGTCACATAGAGGACGTCAAATAAAAATTCTTTAGCCATTCGAAGTAATATATGTTAATGATGAAAATTTCACTAATGCCAGCAAAAGTACCTATATTGATAAAAAAAAATAAAAACAATAGTAACAAATATGAGAAAAATTTTAATAATGACACTAAATGTAACAATAATAATTAAACAGAAATAATGTCAAAAAGTTGTAATAATAGCAAAATTGGCTCAAACGTCAATAATTAAAACAATTGCATTACTTACAAAGATAGTAAAATTATCTTCCCCTTTAAAAATAAATATAGGAATTCAGACAAAATTCTTTAGGCATTAGAAATAAGAATAACATTAATGGTGAAAAAATCTTTTGCAGCAATAGTAAATGAAAAATAATGGAATTTACAAAATATATCCAAAACATCTGCAGAACAAGCAATTAAGTCAAAAGATGCGATGACAACATCACTAATAAAAGAAATGATAAATATTTTTAAAAACTTCCCTTGAATATAAAGAAGGAATATGAATAATAACAAAAGTAGTCTCTAAAAATGACAAAAATAGCAATAATTTTAGAAAAAGAACAATAATGAAAAAATTTCAATACTAATAATATCAATTGTGCCGGTAAATATACTTAAATACATTTTAACTATCAGCAATAAAAGAATATTGAAAGAACCAATATGGTTGCTATAGTAACAACACAGATCAAATTAACAAATGAACAAAAATAGTAATAAAACTAAAATTGTAATAACAAAATTGCAACTATATTACCAAAAGTTAATACAATTGCATTTATATAAGAAATTATATAATGGCAATTCAAACTAAAACAATTTAAAAATCTGGAAAAAAAAACAAATGTAATGAAAATTAGAACATATCAGTAAAACAATATAAAAAAAAATCATGGCTATAATAGTAATGAAAGCAATTATTTTATCTATAAATGCCATAAATCAAATTTATTGCATGCTTTATAGAAACTTTAACATAGACTTCGAAAACTAGATATCCATAGAGGAATTCGAACAAAAACTCTTTAGTCATTAGAAATAAGAAACATCTTAATGATCAAAAAATCATTTGTTAGACCAAAAACAGGAATAATTATAAAAAAAAGCAATACTAAAACAGTAACAGTTATGATAAAAATTGCAATAAAACTAATTGTACAAATAATGAAAAAATATTGATAACATCAATATTATTAGCAATTAGGAGCAATGGCAATAATAGTTATAAAATGACAATAGAATTACAAAAAAATAAATATAAGACGAAAATTGTAACAATCTCACCAAAACACCAATCTTACAGAAAACTGCATTTATATTACCAAGAGTAACAAAAACTACTAATATTAATAGTAATAAAGACAATTCAAGCGAAAGAAAAATGAAATTCGTAAATAACAAAATTGAAATTAAAATAAGAACAGATCATTAATACAAGCAAATTTAAAAATATTGACCATACATGCAATGAAATCAAGAATTGTAACAATAAATCTCAAAGTTGAAATGATAACAAAATAACAAAAATAACTGCAACACCAATAATCAAAGATATTGCATTCTTTATAGAAAAAATAATATAAACTTAAAAAATTAGTTATCCAAAGAGTAATTTGAACAAAAATTCTTTAGCCATTATAAACAAGAATAATGTTAATGATTATAAATTCCCTTGTATGAACAAAAGCAGCAATACTGAAAAGAAAAAAAAACATAACGTAAAAATTAAGAGTTATTTTGTAATAATAACACTAATTGTAACAATTATGAAAAATTGGCTCAAAATCAATAATCAAAACAATTGCATTATTTACAGAGATAGTAAATTTATATAACAATTAAAAATAAATATAGGAATTCAAATAAAACTCTCTAGGCATTGGAAATAAAAATAGAATTAATGGTCAAAAAATAATTTTTAGCACCAAAAGTAGTAATACTGATAAAATATAAACAATGATAATTTACAAAAAATATCAAAAAGATTTGCAGAAAATGCAAGTTAAAAGAATTAATAAATATTGCCAAAAACTGCACATGAATGCAAAGAAAGAATTTGAATAATAACACAGGTAGTCTATAAAAATGACAAATATTGAAGTAATTTTAGAAAAATAACAATAATGGAAAAATGTCAGAAATAATAATATCAATTTTACATTTAAATTTTATGCCTAATAGTAAATAGAGCAATAATTAATATACATTTTAACTATTAGCAATAAAAGAATATTGAAAGAATCAATATGGTTGCTATAGTTTTATTACTATTTTTTTTTCATTTGTTAAAATGAACAAAAATAGTAATAAAACAAACAAAACTTGTAATAATAAAATTGTAACTATATCACCAAAACACCAAAATTAAAAACAATTGCATATATTAGCAATTACATAACGAAAGCAATTTGAAAATTTGAAATAACACAATAGTAATGAAAATTACGAACTATTCAGAAATTGTACCTATAAACCCCAAAGTTGCTATAATTACAAAACAACAACCAAAATATCTGCAACACCAATAATCAAAGTTATTGAATTTGAATGCTTTAAAAAAAAATATTAACATAGACAACGAAAATTAGATATTCATTGAGGAATTCAAACGAAAACTCTTTACCCATTAGAAATGAGAATAATCTTATTGATGGAAAAATCAAATGTTACACCAAAAGCAGGAATACTGATCAAAAAGTCAATAATAAAACAGTAAAAATTATGAGAAAATTTTTAATATTAAAACATTGTAAAAATAATGAAAAAAGTGATAAAATCAACATTATTATCAAATAGGAGCAATAGCAATAATTTCTGAAAAAGTGATTTAATCATCTGTAACATTATACTTATTTTATTGGCTTAAGAGTTTTTGTTCGAATTACTCCTTGGATAACTAATTTTTGAAGTTTATATTAATATTTCTATAAAGAATGCAATATCTTTGATTAGTTTGTTTTAATTTGTTATTATTTTAACTTTGGGCTTTATAGTTACAATTCTTGATTTCATTGCTTTTATGGGCAATATTTTTAATTTTGCTTGCATTGTTCTTATTTTCATTATTATTTTATTTTTTTATTTCAAATTGCTTTCGCTTGAATTGTATTTATTACTTTTAATATTAGTAGTTATTGTTTCTCTTGCTAATATAAAAGCAATATTTTTAATATTGGTGTTTTGGTTACATTGTTACTATTATTATTACAATTTTAGTTTCTATTTATTTTTGCATTTCTATTGCTATTTTGTAGTTATTATTGCTATTTCTCCTATTTGCTAATAATATTGATAAAAGTACAATGCTATTTAATATTACAATCAATATAGCTGCTTTTAATGGCTAAAGTGATATTAAGATTATTCTTATTTCTAATGGCTAAAGAATTTTTGTTTAACTTTCCCAATTTATTTTTAGTTAAAATCAATATTTACTCTTAAATTTTGTAGATAATGTTGCTATTTCTGTAAAAAAAAAATATTTTTCTAAAAATATTGCTATTTTTGTCATTTTTATTGCTACTTTTGTTATTATTCTAATTCCTTCTTTATATTGTGCCCTATGGTGGCGGGCACAACATCAAAGAATAGCCTCAAAACGTTCCCTGCGTGTCGTAAAAGGCGACTAAAAGTGGACGATCCGGGGGGACTAGGAATCCCCCACATGTATCAACCACCTGCGAGACGTCAAAGAAGGGGAGTAGATGGGAGAATAGCTTCTCCCCAAACTCTCGTTTTGGGGTGTCTAAATGTGCGTGGTTGTAGTACGATAAAGAGCAAAAGATGTGAGATTGGATATATGTTTGGTAGGAGGAGGATGGATATATTGGCATTGTGTGAGATGATGATGAAAGGAAAAGGAGAAGTGGCATTTGGTGATGTGACGGGTAGCGTGTCTTGGGTTGATAGGGGGAGAGCGAGAGAGGGTGTGGCATTATTGCTGAGTGAATGGATGGTAAATAAAGTAGTGGAATGGAAAGAAGTGTCATCTATCTAGGCTGATGTGGGTGAGGGCTCGGATATGAATGGAATATTGGGCTTTTGTTAGTGCGAATGTGAGAGAAGTGAGGAAGAGTGGGATGAATTCTGGAATGAGTTAACTAGATGTGTGGATGGTCTGAGTAGAAGGAACTATGTAGTTGTGTTGGGTGACTTGAATGGCAGAGTTGATGTTGGAGAGATAGGTGTTGTAGGAAAGTATGGGGTACCAGGTGGGAATGAGAGTGGCGAGAGACTGTTATATATGTGTGTGGAACAAGAGTTGGTGATAGGTAATAGTTGATTTAAGAAGAAGTTAATAAATAAGTATACATGGATGAGAGTGGCAAATGGAAGAGTGAAAGAAAGAGCATTGATGGATTATGTGTTGGAAGCAAAGAGCATGGTTGGTAGAGTGAAAGATGTGCATGCATTCAGGGGTGTGGCTGCTGGGATGTCTGATCATTTTTTGGTTGAAGCAAAAGTGGAAGTAGCAAAGAGTGGGGAAATAGTGTGGGGTGGATGTAGAAGGGAAATAGTGAAGGTGGAAGAGTTGAAAAAGCCAGAGAAGAGACAGGAATATCAGGACAGCTTGAGAATGGCATATAACAGGGTGAAAGAAAGAGAAGTTTGGGAGTTAGGGGAGGAATGGGGGTTGACGAAAGAATGTTTTGTGGGGCGAGCAAGTGATGTGTGTGGAAAGAGGTTTTTTGGAGGTGGCATGAGGAGTTGCAGCGAGTATTGGAATGGAGTGAAAATGAAGGTGGAAGAGAAAAAGAGGACTTTTGAGGAATGGCTGCAGTGTAAAAGTAGGTGGAAGTATGAAAGATATAGGGGGAAAATGTGGAAACCAAGCGCAAGGTAGAGGAAGAGAAAAGGTTGGCAAATGTTAGTTGGGGACAGAAATTTAGTAGGTCATATGAGTAGAATAAAAAGAAGTTTTTGAAAGATGTGAAGAGAGTAAGGAAGGGTGGATCGATGATTGAAGAGACAGTGAAAGATGTGAATCAGGAAAAGATTGGCAAGGAAAAGATGGGCAGAATATTTGGAGTGCTTGTTGAATGTTGATGGAGATAGAGAAGCAGCAATTGTGGCGGTGGGGGGGGGTGTTGATAAAGGGCCAGAATGGGAGATGAAAATGAGAGAGATTACAAGAGAGGAGGTGAAAAGGGCATTGTATGAAGCGAAAGCAGGTAAAGCACCTGGAATGGATGGTGTGAGAGCGGAGATGTTGAAAGACGAGGGTGTGACTGCATTGGAATGGTTAGTGAGAGTGTTTAATATATGCTTTATGTTGTCATTGGTGCCAGTGGAATGGGTGTCCCTATATAAAGGTAAGGGAGATGTGTATGAATGCAAAAATATTAGGGGTATAAGTTTGTTGAGTGTGGTAGGATCAGATATTTATAGTTAGGCAGTTATGTGAGAAATATTTAAGGATTTGTATTTTTCATTTTTGGATCTGGAGAAAGCATATGATAGAGTTAATAGAAAGGCTATGTGGAATGTTTTGAGATTATATGGAATTAATGGTATATTGTTGCATGCAGTGAAGAGTTAGTATGAGGGCAGTAGAACTTGTGTTAGGGTAGGGAATGAAGTGAGTGAGTGGTTTCCAGTGAGTGTGGGACTGAGACAGGGATGTGTGATATCACCATGGCTGTTCAAATTGTAATGAGCGAGTGCGTGGTCAAGGTTTGACAATGGTAAATGGGGATGATAACGAGTGGGAGCTGAATCAGTTGCTGTTTGCAAATGATACTATGGTGGTGGCAGGTTCAGAGGAAAAGCTGTGTCAGTTAGTGTCAGAATTTGGAATGGTGTGTGAGAGAAGGAAGTTGCGAGTGAATGTGGGAAAGAGTAAGGTTATGAGGAGTACAAGAAATGAGGATGGTGCTGGATTGAATGTTATGTTGAATGGAGTGACACTTGAGGAAGTTAATCAGTTTATGTATTTAGGCTCGGTTATAGCTGCAAATGGTGGAGTGGAAGCAGATGTGTGTTACAGAGTGCATTGAAAGGAGTGATGAAGAATAGAGAGCTGGAAATGAATGTTAAGAAAGTTTTGTATGAAAAAGTGGTTGTGCAAACTGTGATGTGTGGATCAGAGTTATGGGGTATGAAAGTAAGTGAGAGACGGAAACTAAATGTGTTTGAGATGAAATTGCTGAGGAGTATTAATTAGCTAAGGTTAGGAATGAAGTGGTGAGTGCAAGAACGGGTGTTCCGGTTTTACGTCACGGACTCCCTTATCAACCAAGGGCTAGGACGGTTGCCTTCTAGCGAAGGGCTTGTTTTGGCAGATGTAATCCTTAAGCTGAGTGCATGCCTTTGCTAACCTCAGACCGTGGCCGGGCGCGAACTCTCGACCTGACGCCTCAGAGTCGGAGACGCTACCGACTGAGCCACGGCGACTACAGTGCAAGAACGGGTGTGAGGAGATAAATTGCAGGCAAAGTAGATATGAATGTTCTGAGATGGTTTGGCCATGTGGAAAGGATGGATGATGAAAGGCTGCCAAAAAAAGGTGATGAATGCGAGAGTTGATGGGAGAAATGCTAGAGGGAGGCCTAGGTTTGGATGGATGGATGGAGTAAGGAGAGCCCTGAATGATAGGAGGATGGATGTGAGGGAGCAAGCAAGCGTGCTAGGAATAGGAATGGGTGGCGAGCGATTGTGACGCAGCTCTGATGGGCATCTGCTGTTACCACGGGGCTGCATCTTACAGAGGTTGCCCTGAGGTAGGGGCAGTAGGAGGAGCTGGCAGTTGTGAAGCGACACAGGTTGTGGAAGAACCGGGAGGATGGGCTGTGGCACTCCGGCAGTACCATCTGAACGGTCGCTAGCTTCCTCGTCATGCCCATAAAGCAAAGTAATCCCCTTATGGTTTTCCTTTCTTGATGTCGGCTATCCCCCAATTAAAGATAGAATATTCATGGGCACTTTTTGGCAATATTATTTCTTTTGTTATTGATGTTATCGCATCTTTTGCAGATGTTTATATTTTTTTGCAAATTTTATTTTTTTTCATTTGTTATTGCAATGTTGCATATAAATATTTCTAATGGCTTTATCATTGTTTTGATTTTATTTTGGTGTTGCAAATAATTTCCACCATTAAAGTTATGAGATTTGTTTGAATTCCTATATTTATTTTAAATTAGTAGATAGTTTTATTATCTCTGTAAATAATGTAATTGTTTTAATTATTGATGTTTGAGCCATTTTTATAATTACAACTTTAATGACATTATTGCTGATTAATCATTATTGTTACATTTAGTGTAATTATTACAATTTTGCTCGTAATTGTTACTATTGGTTTTATTATTTTTTGTTATCAATGAAGCTGCTTTTGCTTGGCATGTTATATTTTTATCCTTAACATTATTCTAATTTTTAATGGCTAAAGAGTTTTTGTTTGAATTCCTCAATGGATACCTAATTTTCAAAGTCAATGTTAATATTTCTTTAATGCATGCAATAGCTTTGATTTTTGGTGTTGCAGGTAAGTAAGTTGGTTGTTATTTTGTTATTATTACAACATTGGGGTTTATAGTTACAATTACTTTTTCATTTCTATAATGGTCATTATTTATAATATTGCTTTTGTTACTTATATGTTCTAATTTTCACTACTCATGTGTTATTTTGGTGTTGCATTTGTTTTTATTTTTTTTTATTTTGGGATATAGTTACTATTTCGTTATTACAATTTTCGTCTTTTTTGTTACTTTTGCAGCTCTAATGATATTTTGTTCGTTATTGGTATTATTGCTATCTTTAATGATTTTTAATTTGTCTGTTATAGCTGATAACTAAAAAATAATTTTAGTATTGCATAATTATTTCTACTAAGCATAATAGTTTCTTGGTACAATTGATATTATTATTGACATTTTTCCATTATTGCTACTTTTCAAAAATTATTACTTATGTCTTTTTTACTACAATGTGTTTCGTTTTTCTAATTTGTTCTTTATTTTCATGGGTACTTTTTGCAATTTTTATTATTTCTTTTATTGTTGATGTTATCATCTCATCATTTGACTTTTTTGTCAGCACTGGAGATATTTTTGATATTTTGCTAATTACTAGTTTTTTTTTATTTTTACAACTTTGCTTATAATTTTCATTATTGGTTAAAATATTGCTTATTTTATATATTCATTGCTACTTTTGATGTTATATATGACATTATCATCAATATTTCAAGTGGTAGAGAATTTTTGTTTGAATTCACCAATTTAACTTTTATTGATCAGTATTGCCGCTTTTGCTTGTAAATATGATTTTTTTTCAGTAACTTAATTAATTTCAAATTGCTTTAGAGCTTTTGTTTGAATTAACCTATGTATTACTTATTTTTGTAGTTAATGCTAATATTTATATTTATTTTGATAGATAATGTAGCTAATTCTGTAAAGAATGCCAATTCTTTGATTAATGGTGATGTACTCATTTGTGTTGTTATTACAACTTTGTTCTTTATTGTTACTATTATTGTAATTATTGCAATTTATGTCATTTTTCTAACTTTTGCTCTTATTAATGCTAAATCTTTATTGCTAATAATGTTGATATTATTACTATATTTATCATTTTTGCTACTATTATTGTTTTCATTACAATTTTACTCAAAACTCTTGCTATTGATTTTCCTGTTGCTATTTTCTTCAGGGTAGTTTCTTTTGATGGTATAAGTGATTTTTTTCGTTATTTATATTATACTCATTTCTAATGGCTAAGGAGTTTTTGTTTAAATTCTCGTAAATATTACTAATTTTCACTATTTTCGCAGTTAATGTTAATATTTCTGTAAAGAATGCATTAGTCTTGATTGTTGGTGTTGCAGTGATTTTTTTTATTTTTGCAACTTTAGCCTTTATAATAACAATTCTTGTTTTATTGCTATTTTGGTTATTAATGATAATATTGCTGGTATTACTGATACTTTTTTAAGTAATTATTGTTACTTTTGCAAGTATAAATGCAATTGCTCTTAATATTTTATTTTTTCAAATACTTACAATTTCTTTATTATTTCAATTATCGTCTTATTTGTTAATATTTTTGTTCTTTTGTTAATTTCATCGTTTTTGTTACTATTGCAATTTTTATACGTTCTTTCAAAATTGATTCATTTGCTGATAATTAAAAGGAATTTTCAGTATTGCTCTATTTACTACTAAGCATAAATATTAACTGGTACAATTTATATTATTATTTCGTTTGTAATTTTTCTATGGAAAACTAAGTTTTGAAGTTTATGTTAATATATATGTAAAATATCCAACTGCTTTAATTATTGGTGTTGCAGTCATTTTGTTGATATTTTGTTACTTATGACTTTGGTTTTTATAATTACAATTTTTTTTAATTGATATGGTCATTATTTCTAATATTGCTTATATTACTAATATGTTCTCATTTTCATTACTATTTTGTTATTTCAGATTTTTTAATTATATTTGTTTAAATTGCCGTTCGTAATGCTATAATTACTCAAATGACTACAATAACAATAATCATAGATATTACATTGTTTTACAGAAATAGCAAGATTAGCATCTAAAATTAACAATAAATATTGACATTAACAGCAAAAATTAATATTACATAGCGGAAGTCAAACAAAAATCCTTTAGCCATTAGAAAAGAATAATGGTAATGATGAAAATATCACTTTTGCAAGCAAAAGTGATATTGATATTGATAATTATGATATTGATAATTATGAGAAAAATTTTAATAATTACACTAAATATAACAATAATGATTAAACAGTAATAATGTCATTAAAGTTGTAATAATAGCAAAAATGTTCAAACATCAATAATTGAATTGCATTATTTACAGAGATAGTAAACTTATGTACCAAATAAAAATATATATAGGAATTCAAACAAAACTCTTTAGGCATTACAAATAAAAATAGCATTAATGTTGAAAGAATCATTTTTCACACCAAAAATATAAACAATAATAATGCCATTCGTAACATTTATGTGCAAAATTGCAATAATAAATGAAAAATAATAGACTTTACAAAAAAATATAAAAAACATCTACAAAACATGCAAATAAGTAAAAAGATACGATGACAACATTACTAATAAAAGAAATAATAAATATTGCCAAAAATTGCTCATGAATATAAAGAAGTAATATGATTAATAACACAAGTAGTCTTTAAAAATGACAAAATAGCAATAATTTTAGAAAAAAAATGGAAAAATGTCTATAATAATATCAATTGTACAGCTATACTCAAAATACATCTTAACTCAGCAATAAAAGAATATTGAAAGAGCCAATATGGTAGCAATAATAACAACACAGATCAAATTAACAAATTAACCTAAATAGTAATAAGACAAACGAAAATTGTGATAAAATAGAAACTATATTACCAAAAATTAAAACAATTGCATTCATATTAGAAATTATTTAATGGCAATTCAAACTAAAACAATTTAAAAATCTGAAATAACACAAATATAATGAAAATTAGAACATAACAGTAATACAAAATAAAATAAAAATAATGACTATAATAGTAATGAAAACAATTATTTTACCTATAAACACCAAATATCAAAATTATTGCATGCTTTAAAGAAAGTTTACCATAGACTTCGAAAATTAGATATCCAAAGAGGAATTCGAACAAAAACTATTTAGTCATTAGAAATAAGAAACATCTTAATGATGAAAAAATAATTTGTTAGACCAAAAGAAAGAATAATTATCAAAAAAGCAATACTAAAACAGTAACAATTATGAAAAAAAATGTAATATTAAAACATTGTACAAATAATGAAAAAATAGTGATAACATCAATATTATTAGCAATAATAGTTACAAAATGTCAATAGAATTACAAAAATAAATATAAAAACGAAAATTGTTATCATACAATAATTGTAACAATCTCACCAAAACACCAATCTTACATAAAATTTCATATATATTAGCAAGAGTAACAATAACCATTAATATTAATAGTAATAAAGACAATTCAAGCGAAAAAAAAATCGTAAATAACAAAATAGAAATGAAAATAAGAACAGATCATTAATACAAGCAAAATTAAAAATATTGACCATAAATGCAATGAAATCAAGAATTCTAACTATAAAGCCCAAAGTTGAAATGATAACAAAATAACAACAAAAATAACTGCAACACCAATAATCAAAGATATTGCATTCTTTATAGAAAAATTAATAAAAATTTAAAAAATTAGTTATCCAAAAAGAAAAAAAACATAATGTAAGAATTAAGAGTTATTTTGTAACAATAACACTAATCGTAACAATGATGAAACAAAAAATAATAATATCAACATTATTAGCAATAAAACGGTGTCACTAAGAGGAATAGTAGCAATAACGACAAAAATGGTAATACAACAAGAAAAGTAACTAATAAAAACAAATTTGCAATAAATACTCAAATGACTACAATAACAATAATCACAGCAATTACATTTTTTAAAGAAATAACAACATTATCTACTAAAACTAGGAGTAGATATTGTCTTTAACTAAAAAAATTAATATTTCTTATGGGAAGTCAAACAATTATTCTTTAGCCATTGGAAATAAGAATAATGTTAATGATGAAAATATCACTTTTGACAGCAAATGCAGCTAAATTGATAATATAAAGCAATAATGAAACCAATACTAACAATTGTGAGGAAAATTGCAATAATTACACTGTTTAATAATGATTAAACAGTAATAAAGTCATTAACGTTGTAATAATAGCAAAAATGGCTCAAACATCAATGATCAAAACAATTGCATTATTTACAATGGTAGTAAAATTATCTACCAATCAAAAATAAATATAGGAATTCAAACAAAACTCTCTAGTCATTTGAAATAAGAATAACATTAATGGTGAAAAAATTATTTGTAGCACCAAAAGTAGTAATACTGATAAAATAAAAACAAAAATAAATCCATTGATAATATTTTATGTTCAAAATTGCAATAGCAAATTAAAAATAATAGAATTTACAAAAAATATCAAAAACATCTGATATCATCACTAATAAAATAAATAATAAATCTTGCAAAAAGTGCCCATGAATATTTAAGAAGGAATTTGAATAATAACACAAGCAGTCTATAAAAATGACAAAAATAGCAATAATTTTAGAAAAATAACAATAATGGAAAATGTCAATAATAGTATCAATTGTACCAATAAATTTTATTTTAGTAGTAAATAGAGCAATACTTCAAATACATTTTAACTATCAGCAATAAAAGAATATTGAAAGAACCAATAAGGTTGCTATGGTAACAATACCAATCAAATCAACAAATGAACAAAAATAGTAATAAAACAAACAAAACTTGTAATAATAACACCAAAAGTAGTAATACTGATAAAATTAAAACAATAATAAAGCCATTGGTAATATATAAGTGCAAAATTGCAATACTAAATGAAATATTATAAATTTTACAAAAAAATATCAAAACCATCTGCAGAAAATGCAAATAATAGCAAAAATGGCTCAAACATCAATAATGAAAACAATTGCATTATTTACAGAGATAGTAAAATTATCTACCAATTAAAAATAAATATAGGAATTCAAATAAAACTCTTTACACATTAGAAATAAAAAAATATTTTTAACACCAACAGTAGTAATAATGATAATATATAAACAATGATAATGCCATTGGTAATATTTATGTGCAAAATTGCAAAAATGGCTCAAACATCAATAATCAAAACAATTGCATTATTTACAGGGATAGTACATTTATCTACCAATTAAAAATAAATATAGCAATTCAAATAAAACTCTCTAGGCATTAGAAAATCATTTTTAACACCAAAAGTAGTAATACTGATAAATTATAAACAATAATAATAACATTGGTAATATTTATGTGCAAAATTGCAATAATAAATGAAAAATAATATCAATTTTACATTTACAATTTTACAATAAAGGAATATTAAAAGAATCAATATGGTTGCTATAGTAACAATACCGATCAAATTAACAAATAAACAAAAATAGTAATAAAACAAACGAAAATTGTAATAATAACAAAATTGTAACTATATCACCAAAGCACCAAAATTAAAAACAACTGCATATATTAGCAATTACATAATGGCAATTCAAACGAAACCAATTTGAAAATCTGAAATAACACAATAGTAATGAAAATTACGAACAATTCAGTAATTCGAGCAATATTAAAAATAATGGACATAAAAGCAATGAAAACAAAAATTGTACCTATAAACCCCAAAGTTGCTATAATTACAAAACAACAACCAAAATATCTGCAACACCAATAATCAAAGTTATGCATGCTTTAAAAGAAATATTAACATAGACTTCGAAAATTAGATATTCATTGGGGAATTCAAACGAAAACTCTTTAGCCATTAGAAATGAGAATAATCTTATTGATGGAAAAATCACCTGTCACACCAAAAGCAAGAATACTGATCAAAAAGTCTATAATAAAACAGTAATAATTATGAGAAAATTTTTAATATTAAAACTAATTGTAAAAATAATGAAAACTTAATGATAACATCAACATTATTAGCAAATAGGACTAATAGCAATAAAATCTACAAATAGCAATAGAACTACAAAAATAACAATAAAAACGAAATTGCAATAATAACATAATTGTAGACATCTTACCAAAGCACCAAATTTAAAAAAATTGCATTTATATTGGCAAAGTAACAATAACTACTGATAATAATTGTAATAACAGCAATTCAAGCGAAAACAATTTAAAATTCTGAAATAACAAAATAGTAACGAAAATAAGAACATAGTAATGCAAGCAAAATTAAAAGTATTGACCATAAAAGTAATGAAATCAAGAACTTTAACTATAAAGCCCAAAGTGGAAATAATAACAAAATAACAACAAAAATAATTGCAGCACCAATAATAAAAGATATAGCATTCTTTATAGAAAAAAATAATATAAACTTCGAAAATTAGTTATCCAAAGAGTAATTCGAACAAAAACTCGTTAGCCATTAGAAATAAGAATAACGTTAATGATAATAAAATCACTTGGATGAGCAAAAGCAGCAATACAGGTCAAAAAAGTAAATGTAAAACATATTGTAACAATTAAGACTTATTTTGCAATAATAACACTAATTGCAGCAATAATTAAAAACAGTAATAATATCAACATTTTTAGCAATAAAAGGGCATCACTAAGAGAAATAGTAACAATAACGACCAAAATTGTAATAAAACAAGAATGGTAACGAATAAGAACAAATTTGCAATAAATACTAAAATGACTACAAAAACTGACCAATTACAGTTTTTACAGAAATAGCAACATTGTGTACTAAATATTAACAATAAATATTGACTTTAACTACAAAAATTAATATTACATAGGGGAGGTAAAAAAAAAACATTCTTGAGCCATTAAAAATAAGAATATTGTTAATGATGGAAATATCACTTTTTCCAGCAATAAAAGAAATAAATATTGCCAAAAAGTGACCATAAATATAAAGAATGAATTTGAATAATAACACAAGGAGTCTATAAAAATAACAAAAATAACAATAATTTTAGAAAAATAACAATAATTGTACCGGTAAATTTTATTATTTGTAGTAACTAGAGCAATACTTAAAATACATTTTAACTATCAGCAATAAAAGAATATTGAAAGAACCAATAAAGCTGCTATAGTTACAATACCGATCAAATTAACAAATGAACAAAAATAGTAATACAACAAACGAAAATTGTAATAATAAGATTGTAATTATATTAACAAAACTTAAAACAATTGCATTTACATTACCAATTAGATAATGGCTATGCAAACGAAAACCATTTAAAAATCTGATATAACACAATAGTACTGTAACTTATAGCATATCAATAATACAAGCATGGCCATAATGGCCATAATAGCAATGAAAACAAGAATTGTACCTATAAATCACAAAGTTGTAATAATAACAAAACAACCGCCAAAATATCTGCAACACCAATAATCAAGGAAATATTAACATAGACTTCAAAAATTAGATATCCAAAGAGGAACTTGAAGAAAAACTCTTTAGCCATTAGAAATAACAAAATAACAACAAAAATAACTTCAACACCAATAATGAAAGATATTGCATTCTTTATAGAAAAATTATTATAAACTTCAAAAACTAGTTATCCAAAGAGTAAATCGAACAAAATCTCTTTAGCCATTAGAAATATGTCTTAGTGATGCCTTTTTATTGCTAATATTGTTGATGTTATTACAATTTTTTCATTATTGTTAATATTATTGTTATTATTACAAAATAACTCTTAATTCTTACAAAACAACTTTGTTTTAATCAGTATTGCTGCTTTTGATCATACAAGTGATTTAATCATCTGTAACATTATTCTTATTTTCAATATCTAAAGAGTTTTTGTTCGAATTCCTCTATGGATATCTAATTTTCGAAGTCTATGTTGATATGTCTTTAATGCAAGTATTTTGGTTGCTGTTTTGTTATTATTACAACTTTGGGGTTTATAGGTACAATTCTTGTATTCATTGCTATTATGGCCACTATATTTAATATTGTTTGTATTATTGATATGTTCATAATTTCATTACTATTGTATTATTTCAAATTTTTATATTATTTTCATTTTAATCGCCGTTACATAATTGCTAATATAAATGCAATTGGTTATAATTTTTGTGTTTTGGTAAGTTACAATTTTGTTATTATTGCAATATCCGTTTCTTTTATTAATATTTTTGTTCACTTGTTAATTTCATCGGTATTCTTACTATAGCAACCTAATTGGTTCTTTCAATATTCTTTCATTGCTGATAGGTAATATGTATTTTAGGTATTGTTCTGTTTACTACTAAGATAAAATTTACCGATACATTTAATGTTATAATTGAAATTTTTTCATTATTGTTATTTTTTTTAAATTATTGCTATTTTTGTCATTTTTATAGACTACTTGTGTTATTTTTCAAATTCCTTCTTTATATTCATGGGCATTTTTTGGCAATATTTATTATTTCTTTTATTAGTGATGTTGTTATCGCATCTTTTGACTTATTTGCATGTTCTGCAGATCTTTTTGTGATTTGTTTGTAAATTCTATTATTTTTCAGTTTCTATTGCAATCTTGCACATAAATATTACCAATGGCATTATTATTGTTTTTATTTTATCAGTTATACTACTTTTGATGTTACAAAAAAAATTTCACCAATAATGTTATTCTTATTTCTAATGCCTAGAAAGTTTTGTTTGAATTCCTATATCTATTTTTAATTGGTATATAATTTTCGTATCCCTGTAAATAATGCAATTGTTTTGATTATTAATGATTGACCCATTTTTGCTACTATTACAACTTTAATGACATTATTACTTTTTAATCATTATAGTTACATTTAGTGTAATTATTAAAATTTTCTCATAATTGTTGCTATTGGTTTTATTATTATTTTTTTAGCAATATAACTGCTCATGCTGGCATAAGTGATATTTTCATCATTAACATTATTCTTATTTCTAATGGCAAAAGAATTTTTGTTTGACTTCCCATATGTAATATCAATTTTGGTAGTTAAAGTAAATATTTATTTTTAATTTTAGTAGATAATGTTGCTATATCTGTATAAAATGTAATTGCTATGATTATTGTTATTGTAGTCATTTGAGTATTTATTTCAAATTTGTTCTTCTTCGTTACTATTCTTGTTTTATTTCCATTTTGGCCGTTATTGTTACTATTTCTATTGGTGATTCATTTTTATTGATAAAAATGTTGATATTATTGCATTTATTTCCTTATTGTTACAATTACTGTTATTATTACAAAATAACTCTTAATTGTCACAATAATTTGTATTCATGCCTTTTTGATCAGTATTGCTGCTGCTTTTGCTCATACAAGGGATTTTATCATCAGTAATATTATTTGTATTTCTAATGGCTAAAGAGGTTTTGTTCGAATTACTCTTTGAATAACTAATTTATGAAGTTTATGTTAATTTTTCTATAAAAATTTGTTAATTTGATAGGTATTGTTACAATAGCCCCCTTATTGGTCCTTTCAATATTATTTTATTGCTGATAGTTAAAGTGTGCTTTAACTATTGCTCTGTTTACTAATAAGCATAATATTTAACGGGATTATTGATATAATTATTGGCATTTTTCCATTATTGTTATTTTTCTAAAAATATTGCTATTTTTGTCATTTTTATTGCTACTTTTGTTATTATTCTAATTCCTTCTTTATATTGTGCCCTATGGTGGCGGGCACAACATCAAAGAATAGCCTCAAAACGTTCCCTGCGTGTCGTAAAAGGCGACTAAAAGTGGACGATCCGGGGGGACTAGGAATCCCCCACATGTATCAACCACCTGCGAGACGTCAAAGAAGGGGAGTAGATGGGAGAATAGCTTCTCCCCAAACTCTCGTTTTGGGGTGTCTAAATGTGCGTGGTTGTAGTACGATAAAGAGCAAAAGATGTGAGATTGGATATATGTTTGGTAGGAGGAGGATGGATATATTGGCATTGTGTGAGATGATGATGAAAGGAAAAGGAGAAGTGGCATTTGGTGATGTGACGGGTAGCGTGTCTTGGGTTGATTGCAATTTTTATACGTTCTTTCAAAATTGTTTCATTTGCTGATAATTAAAAGGAATTTTCAGTATTGCTCTATTTACTACTAAGCATAAATATTAACTGGTACAATTTATATTATTATTTCGTTTGTAATTTTTCTATGGAAAACTAAGTTTTGAAGTTTATGTTAATATATATGTAAAATATCCAACTGCTTTAATTATTGGTGTTGCAGTCATTTTGTTGATATTTTGTTACTTATGACTTTGGTTTTTATAATTACAATTTTTTTTAATTGATATGGTCATTATTTCTAATATTGCTTATATTACTAATATGTTCTCATTTTCATTACTATTTTGTTATTTCAGATTTTTTAATTATATTTGTTTAAATTGCCGTTCGTAATGCTATAATTACTCAAATGACTACAATAACAATAATCATAGATATTACATTGTTTTACAGAAATAGCAAGATTAGCATCTAAAATTAACAATAAATATTGACATTAACAGCAAAAATTAATATTACATAGCGGAAGTCAAACAAAAATCCTTTAGCCATTAGAAAAGAATAATGGTAATGATGAAAATATCACTTTTGCAAGCAAAAGTGATATTGATATTGATAATTATGATATTGATAATTATGAGAAAAATTTTAATAATTACACTAAATATAACAATAATGATTAAACAGTAATAATGTCATTAAAGTTGTAATAATAGCAAAAATGTTCAAACATCAATAATTGAATTGCATTATTTACAGAGATAGTAAACTTATGTACCAAATAAAAATATATATAGGAATTCAAACAAAACTCTTTAGGCATTACAAATAAAAATAGCATTAATGTTGAAAGAATCATTTTTCACACCAAAAATATAAACAATAATAATGCCATTCGTAACATTTATGTGCAAAATTGCAATAATAAATGAAAAATAATAGACTTTACAAAAAAATATAAAAAACATCTACAAAACATGCAAATAAGTAAAAAGATACGATGACAACATTACTAATAAAAGAAATAATAAATATTGCCAAAAATTGCTCATGAATATAAAGAAGTAATATGATTAATAACACAAGTAGTCTTTAAAAATGACAAAATAGCAATAATTTTAGAAAAAAAATGGAAAAATGTCTATAATAATATCAATTGTACAGCTATACTCAAAATACATCTTAACTCAGCAATAAAAGAATATTGAAAGAGCCAATATGGTAGCAATAATAACAACACAGATCAAATTAACAAATTAACCTAAATAGTAATAAGACAAACGAAAATTGTGATAAAATAGAAACTATATTACCAAAAATTAAAACAATTGCATTCATATTAGAAATTATTTAATGGCAATTCAAACTAAAACAATTTAAAAATCTGAAATAACACAAATATAATGAAAATTAGAACATAACAGTAATACAAAATAAAATAAAAATAATGACTATAATAGTAATGAAAACAATTATTTTACCTATAAACACCAAATATCAAAATTATTGCATGCTTTAAAGAAAGTTTACCATAGACTTCGAAAATTAGATATCCAAAGAGGAATTCGAACAAAAACTATTTAGTCATTAGAAATAAGAAACATCTTAATGATGAAAAAATAATTTGTTAGACCAAAAGAAAGAATAATTATCAAAAAAGCAATACTAAAACAGTAACAATTATGAAAAAAAATGTAATATTAAAACATTGTACAAATAATGAAAAAATAGTGATAACATCAATATTATTAGCAATAATAGTTACAAAATGTCAATAGAATTACAAAAATAAATATAAAAACGAAAATTGTTATCATACAATAATTGTAACAATCTCACCAAAACACCAATCTTACATAAAATTTCATATATATTAGCAAGAGTAACAATAACCATTAATATTAATAGTAATAAAGACAATTCAAGCGAAAAAAAAATCGTAAATAACAAAATAGAAATGAAAATAAGAACAGATCATTAATACAAGCAAAATTAAAAATATTGACCATAAATGCAATGAAATCAAGAATTCTAACTATAAAGCCCAAAGTTGAAATGATAACAAAATAACAACAAAAATAACTGCAACACCAATAATCAAAGATATTGCATTCTTTATAGAAAAATTAATAAAAATTTAAAAAATTAGTTATCCAAAAAGAAAAAAAACATAATGTAAGAATTAAGAGTTATTTTGTAACAATAACACTAATCGTAACAATGATGAAACAAAAAATAATAATATCAACATTATTAGCAATAAAACGGTGTCACTAAGAGGAATAGTAGCAATAACGACAAAAATGGTAATACAACAAGAAAAGTAACTAATAAAAACAAATTTGCAATAAATACTCAAATGACTACAATAACAATAATCACAGCAATTACATTTTTTAAAGAAATAACAACATTATCTACTAAAACTAGGAGTAGATATTGTCTTTAACTAAAAAAATTAATATTTCTTATGGGAAGTCAAACAATTATTCTTTAGCCATTGGAAATAAGAATAATGTTAATGATGAAAATATCACTTTTGACAGCAAATGCAGCTAAATTGATAATATAAAGCAATAATGAAACCAATACTAACAATTGTGAGGAAAATTGCAATAATTACACTGTTTAATAATGATTAAACAGTAATAAAGTCATTAACGTTGTAATAATAGCAAAAATGGCTCAAACATCAATGATCAAAACAATTGCATTATTTACAATGGTAGTAAAATTATCTACCAATCAAAAATAAATATAGGAATTCAAACAAAACTCTCTAGTCATTTGAAATAAGAATAACATTAATGGTGAAAAAATTATTTGTAGCACCAAAAGTAGTAATACTGATAAAATAAAAACAAAAATAAATCCATTGATAATATTTTATGTTCAAAATTGCAATAGCAAATTAAAAATAATAGAATTTACAAAAAATATCAAAAACATCTGATATCATCACTAATAAAATAAATAATAAATCTTGCAAAAAGTGCCCATGAATATTTAAGAAGGAATTTGAATAATAACACAAGCAGTCTATAAAAATGACAAAAATAGCAATAATTTTAGAAAAATAACAATAATGGAAAATGTCAATAATAGTATCAATTGTACCAATAAATTTTATTTTAGTAGTAAATAGAGCAATACTTCAAATACATTTTAACTATCAGCAATAAAAGAATATTGAAAGAACCAATAAGGTTGCTATGGTAACAATACCAATCAAATCAACAAATGAACAAAAATAGTAATAAAACAAACAAAACTTGTAATAATAACACCAAAAGTAGTAATACTGATAAAATTAAAACAATAATAAAGCCATTGGTAATATATAAGTGCAAAATTGCAATACTAAATGAAATATTATAAATTTTACAAAAAAATATCAAAACCATCTGCAGAAAATGCAAATAATAGCAAAAATGGCTCAAACATCAATAATGAAAACAATTGCATTATTTACAGAGATAGTAAAATTATCTACCAATTAAAAATAAATATAGGAATTCAAATAAAACTCTTTACACATTAGAAATAAAAAAATATTTTTAACACCAACAGTAGTAATAATGATAATATATAAACAATGATAATGCCATTGGTAATATTTATGTGCAAAATTGCAAAAATGGCTCAAACATCAATAATCAAAACAATTGCATTATTTACAGGGATAGTACATTTATCTACCAATTAAAAATAAATATAGCAATTCAAATAAAACTCTCTAGGCATTAGAAAATCATTTTTAACACCAAAAGTAGTAATACTGATAAATTATAAACAATAATAATAACATTGGTAATATTTATGTGCAAAATTGCAATAATAAATGAAAAATAATATCAATTTTACATTTACAATTTTACAATAAAGGAATATTAAAAGAATCAATATGGTTGCTATAGTAACAATACCGATCAAATTAACAAATAAACAAAAATAGTAATAAAACAAACGAAAATTGTAATAATAACAAAATTGTAACTATATCACCAAAGCACCAAAATTAAAAACAACTGCATATATTAGCAATTACATAATGGCAATTCAAACGAAACCAATTTGAAAATCTGAAATAACACAATAGTAATGAAAATTACGAACAATTCAGTAATTCGAGCAATATTAAAAATAATGGACATAAAAGCAATGAAAACAAAAATTGTACCTATAAACCCCAAAGTTGCTATAATTACAAAACAACAACCAAAATATCTGCAACACCAATAATCAAAGTTATGCATGCTTTAAAAGAAATATTAACATAGACTTCGAAAATTAGATATTCATTGGGGAATTCAAACGAAAACTCTTTAGCCATTAGAAATGAGAATAATCTTATTGATGGAAAAATCACCTGTCACACCAAAAGCAAGAATACTGATCAAAAAGTCTATAATAAAACAGTAATAATTATGAGAAAATTTTTAATATTAAAACTAATTGTAAAAATAATGAAAACTTAATGATAACATCAACATTATTAGCAAATAGGACTAATAGCAATAAAATCTACAAATAGCAATAGAACTACAAAAATAACAATAAAAACGAAATTGCAATAATAACATAATTGTAGACATCTTACCAAAGCACCAAATTTAAAAAAATTGCATTTATATTGGCAAAGTAACAATAACTACTGATAATAATTGTAATAACAGCAATTCAAGCGAAAACAATTTAAAATTCTGAAATAACAAAATAGTAACGAAAATAAGAACATAGTAATGCAAGCAAAATTAAAAGTATTGACCATAAAAGTAATGAAATCAAGAACTTTAACTATAAAGCCCAAAGTGGAAATAATAACAAAATAACAACAAAAATAATTGCAGCACCAATAATAAAAGATATAGCATTCTTTATAGAAAAAAATAATATAAACTTCGAAAATTAGTTATCCAAAGAGTAATTCGAACAAAAACTCGTTAGCCATTAGAAATAAGAATAACGTTAATGATAATAAAATCACTTGGATGAGCAAAAGCAGCAATACAGGTCAAAAAAGTAAATGTAAAACATATTGTAACAATTAAGACTTATTTTGCAATAATAACACTAATTGCAGCAATAATTAAAAACAGTAATAATATCAACATTTTTAGCAATAAAAGGGCATCACTAAGAGAAATAGTAACAATAACGACCAAAATTGTAATAAAACAAGAATGGTAACGAATAAGAACAAATTTGCAATAAATACTAAAATGACTACAAAAACTGACCAATTACAGTTTTTACAGAAATAGCAACATTGTGTACTAAATATTAACAATAAATATTGACTTTAACTACAAAAATTAATATTACATAGGGGAGGTAAAAAAAAAACATTCTTGAGCCATTAAAAATAAGAATATTGTTAATGATGGAAATATCACTTTTTCCAGCAATAAAAGAAATAAATATTGCCAAAAAGTGACCATAAATATAAAGAATGAATTTGAATAATAACACAAGGAGTCTATAAAAATAACAAAAATAACAATAATTTTAGAAAAATAACAATAATTGTACCGGTAAATTTTATTATTTGTAGTAACTAGAGCAATACTTAAAATACATTTTAACTATCAGCAATAAAAGAATATTGAAAGAACCAATAAAGCTGCTATAGTTACAATACCGATCAAATTAACAAATGAACAAAAATAGTAATACAACAAACGAAAATTGTAATAATAAGATTGTAATTATATTAACAAAACTTAAAACAATTGCATTTACATTACCAATTAGATAATGGCTATGCAAACGAAAACCATTTAAAAATCTGATATAACACAATAGTACTGTAACTTATAGCATATCAATAATACAAGCATGGCCATAATGGCCATAATAGCAATGAAAACAAGAATTGTACCTATAAATCACAAAGTTGTAATAATAACAAAACAACCGCCAAAATATCTGCAACACCAATAATCAAGGAAATATTAACATAGACTTCAAAAATTAGATATCCAAAGAGGAACTTGAAGAAAAACTCTTTAGCCATTAGAAATAACAAAATAACAACAAAAATAACTTCAACACCAATAATGAAAGATATTGCATTCTTTATAGAAAAATTATTATAAACTTCAAAAACTAGTTATCCAAAGAGTAAATCGAACAAAATCTCTTTAGCCATTAGAAATATGTCTTAGTGATGCCTTTTTATTGCTAATATTGTTGATGTTATTACAATTTTTTCATTATTGTTAATATTATTGTTATTATTACAAAATAACTCTTAATTCTTACAAAACAACTTTGTTTTAATCAGTATTGCTGCTTTTGATCATACAAGTGATTTAATCATCTGTAACATTATTCTTATTTTCAATATCTAAAGAGTTTTTGTTCGAATTCCTCTATGGATATCTAATTTTCGAAGTCTATGTTGATATGTCTTTAATGCAAGTATTTTGGTTGCTGTTTTGTTATTATTACAACTTTGGGGTTTATAGGTACAATTCTTGTATTCATTGCTATTATGGCCACTATATTTAATATTGTTTGTATTATTGATATGTTCATAATTTCATTACTATTGTATTATTTCAAATTTTTATATTATTTTCATTTTAATCGCCGTTACATAATTGCTAATATAAATGCAATTGGTTATAATTTTTGTGTTTTGGTAAGTTACAATTTTGTTATTATTGCAATATCCGTTTCTTTTATTAATATTTTTGTTCACTTGTTAATTTCATCGGTATTCTTACTATAGCAACCTAATTGGTTCTTTCAATATTCTTTCATTGCTGATAGGTAATATGTATTTTAGGTATTGTTCTGTTTACTACTAAGATAAAATTTACCGATACATTTAATGTTATAATTGAAATTTTTTCATTATTGTTATTTTTTTTAAATTATTGCTATTTTTGTCATTTTTATAGACTACTTGTGTTATTTTTCAAATTCCTTCTTTATATTCATGGGCATTTTTTGGCAATATTTATTATTTCTTTTATTAGTGATGTTGTTATCGCATCTTTTGACTTATTTGCATGTTCTGCAGATCTTTTTGTGATTTGTTTGTAAATTCTATTATTTTTCAGTTTCTATTGCAATCTTGCACATAAATATTACCAATGGCATTATTATTGTTTTTATTTTATCAGTTATACTACTTTTGATGTTACAAAAAAAAATTTCACCAATAATGTTATTCTTATTTCTAATGCCTAGAAAGTTTTGTTTGAATTCCTATATCTATTTTTAATTGGTATATAATTTTCGTATCCCTGTAAATAATGCAATTGTTTTGATTATTAATGATTGACCCATTTTTGCTACTATTACAACTTTAATGACATTATTACTTTTTAATCATTATAGTTACATTTAGTGTAATTATTAAAATTTTCTCATAATTGTTGCTATTGGTTTTATTATTATTTTTTTAGCAATATAACTGCTCATGCTGGCATAAGTGATATTTTCATCATTAACATTATTCTTATTTCTAATGGCAAAAGAATTTTTGTTTGACTTCCCATATGTAATATCAATTTTGGTAGTTAAAGTAAATATTTATTTTTAATTTTAGTAGATAATGTTGCTATATCTGTATAAAATGTAATTGCTATGATTATTGTTATTGTAGTCATTTGAGTATTTATTTCAAATTTGTTCTTCTTCGTTACTATTCTTGTTTTATTTCCATTTTGGCCGTTATTGTTACTATTTCTATTGGTGATTCATTTTTATTGATAAAAATGTTGATATTATTGCATTTATTTCCTTATTGTTACAATTACTGTTATTATTACAAAATAACTCTTAATTGTCACAATAATTTGTATTCATGCCTTTTTGATCAGTATTGCTGCTGCTTTTGCTCATACAAGGGATTTTATCATCAGTAATATTATTTGTATTTCTAATGGCTAAAGAGGTTTTGTTCGAATTACTCTTTGAATAACTAATTTATGAAGTTTATGTTAATTTTTCTATAAAAATTTGTTAATTTGATAGGTATTGTTACAATAGCCCCCTTATTGGTCCTTTCAATATTATTTTATTGCTGATAGTTAAAGTGTGCTTTAACTATTGCTCTGTTTACTAATAAGCATAATATTTAACGGGATTATTGATATAATTATTGGCATTTTTCCATTATTG